>JANAVB010003999.1:1472565-1645065 GCA_029216955.1 Iris pallida
TACCGCACATATGACTTTGCCAGGCCAGTTCTTGACAGGTACCCAAGCCGATCACAAGCTGAAACTAGTACTCACACACATTGGACATATGGCTTACCTTGACTTGTGTACATACCATAATTCCGGTCTACTTTCTTGTTCTAGCTCTAGCTCTACAGCTTACCATGCCATGATACATACATGTACACTCCATGATTCATTGTATATGCTCTATTTATAGTCTTATAGCTTTTATTCTATCTTGAGATCTGTTATGAGATATATGTACTCGTTTCATCCAGACTGGATATGTTGACAAAATATTACAGATGCAGATGAGGGGGATTGCAGTACCTACTACGGTCCGAATGACGTAGTGGACTTAGACTTGGTCCCGCAGGGCTTAGCTTCGCCTGACGAGACTTTACCACTTGCTTAGTTAGAGTAGGTCTTATGTACTGGACCTTGTCTCCAGTTACTTTTGAGACTGTATTACATTTGGATTGTATTAGAGACTGGACTTGTATATTATTTGTGTTTGGACTTGACAGGTTATATTTTATCGTCTTGTTGTCTTTATCTTTCAGTCTTTACTTTATCATCTTAGAGTTGTGATTGAGCACTCATATATATATTCATTGCTTGTCCTCCGTTCGGAGTTGACCATATTCTCGACAGGTTTTTGATATATATATAAACTGTTGTTAGAGTAGAAAATCTACAGCGTTCTATGCCGTTTTTTCGGTGATGGCTGGGCGTTGTCACGTACACATGCCCTTATAGCGGGTGCGGGTCATGACACGTTTTAGTGGTGGCCCACGCAGGTCATGAAGTCGCAATTAGTGCAATGTCGTAGCGGCACTCGTCTTAGAGTGTTGACTACGAGCATGTGTTACACATAGGAGGTAGTAGGCTAAGAGTACTCAATCACAGTAGGATCTTTCCTTGCTTATCTTGCTTACCGTCTTTGATATTGATTTACTGCATTCTAGCTGTCCTCCTTTGATATAATCCTTCATGTGCCATATTGATATCTTCTTTTCAATCTGTCTCCAGGATGGTTATGACTCATTCTCCCGGTGAGGAGCACGGGGAGATGGAGAGGTCCGCTACCTCTGGCGGACAGGCTCCGGTCACTTCTCCTGCAGATGGGACTTCTGTTGGGGCTCTCGGGGGTACTCCTCCAGCGCTCTCGATGACCGTCCCTGGGGCCATTGCGGGTGCTCTTCCCGCAGTGCCGGAGGCTATGGCGGGAGCTGTCGGGGGGCGTTCTTCCTCCTCAGCAGGGGACTCCTCCGGTGATGGTGGGAGCTATTCCTTAGTTGCCTTCTCTGCCCACGGACATGGGGCAGATGCTCGCGTTCTTTCAGCAGGTGCTGGAGTCCCAGCGGGCCCAGCACGAGGCTCAGTTGAGGCAGACAGAGGCCATGCGCCAGGGCATGGAGGATGCACACAGGTTGGCTCTGGCGGCAGTGGAGCGTGGGGCTCCACAGAGGGAGGTGCAGCAGCAGCCGAAGATCGGGGATATCCAGGCTTTCAAGAAGTTGGGTCCGAGGGATTTCAAGGGGACCGAGGGCATTATTTATGCTGATGACTGGCTCGAGGATATCGAGCGCCAGATGAGTGCCTCCCGCCTGGCAGACGACCTGAAGGTCGAGGCGGTTGGCTTGCAGTTGCTAGATGTTGTCCAAACATGGTTCCGGAACGAGCCGGCTCTTGCAGGAGATGGCCATACTTGGGCTGAGTTTCGGGCCCTTTTTAGAGAGAAGTTCTTTTCTCCTACAGACAAGATCGACCTAGTGCGACAGTTTCAGAACCTGCAGCAGGGCGGTATAACTGTAGAGGAGTATGCGGCGGAGTTCGGCCGGCTGAGCCGATACGCCGAGTACATGGTGAGCGACCCGGTGATCCGAGCAGAGCGCTTCCGGGAGGGATTGACATGGAATAACAAGATCCTGATCCCTTCCTTCTATGCGACATATGCGGAGGCTCGGAAGGTGGAGAGGGAGTGGGGCTTGAAGCCGAAGAGGGATCGTGATTTATTTTCGGGGGCCACTAGCAGCGCGGGGGCTGCTAAGCGCCCTCAGCTTCAGCATCAGTCATTCTAGCATCATCAGCAGCAGGGGCAGGCCAGAGCACCTGTCTAGAGGGCTCAGCAGCGTCCGGGGCAGGATGATCTACCGTGCCACTTCTGTAAGAAGCCCGGTCACCTCTTTGAGTTCTGCAGGAGGAGGCTGGGGCTGTGTCTCTTTTACGGTGCCACTGGGCATCAGATGCGGGAGTGTCCCAAGAACCTTCGTGTTACTGGAGCAGCTCAGAGGGCACCTGTTCAGAGGACACCAGCTAGTGTGCCGGTAGTTTAGCAGCGAGGTCCACTTCCGACGCAGCAGCAGCAGTTTGTTCAGCACCGTCAGCAGCGGGGTGGTCAGGGTAGAGCCTTTGCTCTTGCAGCCAAGGAGATGGAGCATATTGCGGATGTTGTCGCAGGTTCTATTCTGCTCGATTCTTTTCCAGCTTTGGCCTTATTTGATTCTGGTGCTACGCACAGTTTTGTGTCTGTTTCTTTTGCTCTTAGGCACAATATTATTGCTGAGTATCTTGGTAGGACTTGCAAGATTATGACTGGGAATAGCATCATCCTAGTTAATAATGTTTGCAAGGGGCGGAGAGTTTCTTTGAGAGGCCGGGAGCTGAGTGCGTGTTTGCTCGTAATGCCACTTCCGAGTTACGATGTGGTACTCGGTATGGACTGGTTGAGCATGCACCACGCTAGCATCGACTGCAGAGGGGGCATGATTTTGTTTAGGCCACCGGGAGAGCCGGAATATGAGTTCACCAGGGGTGCAGCGGAGCAGGGAGGTGGATTCTGCGGAGCGTTGTTGGCGGGGCCGGTGTTGCCACATCCACTCATTGCTGAGTTCTTGGATGTCTTTCCCGAGGAGGTGCCCGGGATGCCGCCAGATCGCGATGTTGAGTTTTCTATAGACCTAGTGCCGGGCGCTGAGCCTATCTTCCAGCACGTCTATAGAATCAATAACAGTGAGTTAGCGGAGCTGAAGAGACAGGTCGACGAGCTGGAGGACAAGGGCTTTATTCGATCTAGTTCTTCACCTTGGGATGCGCCAGTTCTTTTCGTCCCCAAGAAGGATGATACGGTACGTCTGTGCATTGATTACAGGGCGCTCAACAACCTTACCATCAAGAACAAGTATTCTTTGCCAAGGATTGATGACTTGTTCGACCAGTTGAGTGGGGCGAGGGTGTTCTCGAATATCGACTTACGTACCGGGTACCATCAGCTGAAGGTGAAGCGGGATGATATTCCGAAGACTGCCTTTCGGACTCGCTATGGCCAGTATGAGTATACCGTCATGCCGTTGGGTTGACCAACGCCCCGACGGTGTTCATGAACTTGATGAACAAGGTATTTCATCAGTACCTTGACAAGTTCATGGTGGTCTTCATTGATGACATTTTCATCTATTCGAAGACACCAGAGGAGCACGAGGAGCACCTGAAGATTATGTTGGACACTCTCAGGCGGGAGCAGCAGTATGAAAAGCGGTCTAAGTGCGAGTTCTTCTTGGATCGCGTGGAGTTCCTAGGCCATGTTGTCTCTAGCGAGGGAATTTCAGTGGATCCGAAGAAGATTTCTGCGGTGGAGTCCTGGTCTACGCCGAGCTCAGTAGCAGAGGTTCTAAGTTTTCTGGGTCTGGCAGGTTACTACCGGAGGTTCGTACAGGACTTTTCCAGGATTGCCCAGCCGATGACCCGCCTTACCAGGAAGGACGAGGAGTTTGTTTGGTCCGAGGAGTGCCAGGCCGCCTTCGAGGAGCTGAAGGCGAGGTTGACTACAGCTCCTATCTTGACGCTGCCATTTGGATCTGGTGGTTATACGATCTACAGTGATGCTTCAGGACGGGGTTTGGGTTGTGTGCTTCAGCAGCACAGGAAGGTGATTGCCTATGCATCTAGGCAGTTACGTCCTCATGAGAGGAATTACCCTACCCACGATCTGGAGCTGGCAGCGGTCATCTTTGCTTTGAAGCTGTGGAAACACTATCTGTACGGAGAGCGAATTGAGATCTATACAGACCACAAGAGCTTGAAGTACGTGTTTACCCAGAAGGAGCTGAATATGAGGCAGAGGCGATGGTTAAAGCTGATGATGGATTTTGATATATCCTTACAGTACCATCCGGGGAAGGCCAACGTGGTCGCGGATGCTTTGAGCAGGTATCCCGTGGCCATGTGTTTGACGATGGATCGTCACCTTCTGGCAGATCTGGAGAGCTTGGGCATAGAGGTGATAGTTCCAGGATTCGAGACGCAGATGTGGGGTCTCCAGGTGCAGACGGAGCTGATGGACAGAGTCAGGGCAGCTCAGTTTGAGGATGAGGCTCTGAGGGTCATCAGAGAGCAGGTCCAGGCAGGACTGTTGGATAAGTTCTCTCTAGCAGGGAATGGATCGTTGAGGCATGGTACCAGATTGTACGTGCCGAGCAGAGGACTTCGGGAGGAGGTTCTTCAGGAGGCGCACCGTTCTCAGTAGTCTATGCATCCGGGAGCCAACAAGATGTATAGAGACTTGAGACAGCATGTTTGGTGGTATGGCATGAAACGTGAGGTGGCTCAGTTCGTTTCTAGATGCTTAGTGTGCCAGCAGGTGAAGGCCGGGAGGCAGAGACCCGTTGGATTGCTCCATCCACTATCCATTCCTGAGTGGAAGTGGGAGCATATCACTATGGACTTTGTATCTGGGCTTTCGCGCTCTCCAGGAGGGAAGGATGCGATTTGGGTCATTGTTGATCGATTGACCAAATCGGCCCACTTTTTGCCTTTTCAAAGTGGGTTTGTCGACGGAGAGGTTGGCCGAGATGTACGTGCGGCAGATAGTCCGATTGTACGGGGTTCCAGTGAGTATAGTCTCGGATTGGGACAGCTGATTTACTTCTCACTTCTGGAGGAGTTTGCAGCTTAGATTGGGCACATCGCTCAAGTTCAGTACCGCATACCACCCCCAGACAGACGGGCAGTCGGAGAGGACGATTCAGACCCTCGAGGATATGCTTCGTACCTGTGTCTTGGACTTCGGGGGATCATGGGAGGACCACATTCACTTGGTAGAGTTTGCTTACAACAACAGCTACCAAGCCAGTATAGAGATCTCACCTTTCGAGGCTCTATACGGACGGAGGTGCCGTACTCCCTTGTCTTGGGATGATGTCGGTGAGAGGTTTTGCTTGGCCCTGAGATGGTAGTGGATGCTGCAGAGAAGGTCAGGATTATCAGAGATAGACTTCGGGTGGCGCAGGATAGGCAGCGGCATTGGGCCGATAGCCACCGGATGCCATATGAGTTTGAGGTATAATTTAGATTTTTCTAATATTTGAGTCTGATTGTGATTATTTTAGATCAAGCTCTAAGTCTTGTGTTTTGTTCTAGGTTGATGATCTTGTCTTTCTGCGGATTTCTCCGACGCGTGGCACGATTCGTTTTGGTGGCGGCGGAAAGCTTAGTCCACGATACATCGAACCATTCCGTATCCTGGGCAGGGTCAGTGCAGTCGCTTATCGACTGGAGTTACCGCCCGCACTAGAGGGAGTGCACAGTGTGTTCCACGTGTCGCAGCTGAGACGGTACGTGGCAGATCCCATTCACGTCTTAGACCACTCCGAGATCGAGGTGGGATCGACACTCAGCTATCCAGAAAAGTCGGTTGAGATCTTGGACCGAAGAGAGAAGGTGCTCCGGAACCAGGTCATTCCCTTGGTTCGCGTTGCATGGAGGCACCACTCTCCACGTGAGTCCACCTGGGAGAGGGAGGACGACATGCGGGAGCGATTCCCATATCTCTTCGAGCCTTGAGGTAAAATTCTTTCTTTTTCTTCCTTGTTCGGTTCATGATTGCTGTGTTAGTTCTCATTCAATTTCGAGGACGGAATTTTTTTAAGGAGGGTAGATTTGTCATCCCCAGTTTTCGAATTAGGGGTATTTTTGTCATTTTTCAAGTTTTAAAATTTTTAGGAATTTTATTTGATTTTATATGATTTTTAGGGATTTGTTTGAGTTGGTTTTAATTTTATCCAATTTGGACTTAAGTTGGAGACCCGGATAGTCTGGACCCTAGTGGGACCCACATACTAGCTGGACTTGGCCCACATGCCATCCTAATTAGGCTAGAAACCATAAACCCTATTTCCATGGCTTAATTAGTCATTTTAGAGCTTAATTAGTATTTAGAATTTAAACCAAAACGAACCGAACCAAACACGAACCAACCCAACCTAAGTCTAATGGGTTTGGAGGGTTATTGGATCTCACCCAAAATCCAATAACCCCCCCCCCCCACCATGGCCGGCCACATGTAGGAGCACCCCCTCCTCTTTCCTTCACAACCAAGTAACTCTCTCTCTCTCTCTCTCCCAAATTCATTTCTTTCTCCAAGCTTTTCTTCTCCAAGGGTTTTTCCAATTAGGTATGCATTTAATTCTATATTTATTACTCTTTTGTATTTAACTCTTTCACAATAAGTGTGGAGGAGATGATTCTCCACACTTTGCCCATAAATTTGTAGGATTCTCTAGAAATCTAGGTTAGGGATTTAATTTAGGATTTTCCTAATTAAGAGTGATATATATATATATATATATGTGTGTGTACATATATATATATATATATATATATATATATATATATATATATATATATATATATATATATATATATATATATATATGTATGTATTTGTGTGTGGAGTGAGAGAATGGTGGTGGCGGTGTATGAGTGAGAGTGGTGGTGAGAGTGTGTGTTTGTGTGTGTGTTTGTGAGAGAGTATGTGTGGGTGTAGGAATTTAGAGATATATAGATATGTGTATGTGCCTATGTATATATATATATAGATATATGTTTGTGTGTATATATATGTATCTATATGTGTGTGTGTGTATTTATATATAAAGATATAGGTGTATGTATTTATATATACGTAGAGATGTTTGTGAGTATATATATAGATAGATGGTTATATATATATATATATATATATATATATATATATATATATATATATATATATATATATATATAAAAAATATATATATATATATATATATATATATACATATATATATATATATATATATATATATATATATATATATTGTCACTCCCCGTTCCCGAATACGTATTTTTATACGTATACCGCTTGCCCGAATTTATTTAGTATCTGTCATACATTTATTTTATATTTAATTCTTTTAATTTCATGCTAATTATTTTTTTGTATTTTATTTTTTGCTTTTTCTTGGCTCTTGGTTCATTTCGGTTCATGGTAAACCAACTTGGTGTGGTTTGGTTCAACATGGAAAGGAATGGATGGCTTGGATTTGGTGGAGAGAATGAATGGTGGAGATCCACTTGACATTGATATAAAACTTATTCTTTCATTCTCTCTCTTCATTCATTCACATTTACTCCTCCACCAAACCCTAACCCACTTGTGAGAGGCAAGTACATCTTGCACATCATGGAGGATTTCATGCATCCCCATTTATTTTTAGTCTATTGTGCTTGTCTCTTCTTTCTCTATATGTTTAGGTCTTGTAGTTTTTGTTTTCCATGGTTAGCTTTGTGTAGATCTAAGTTTTCCTCCTTTTTGGTTTTCTTGGGTTTTGATCTATCAAAATTCATCATTTCCATGTTTCGATTGTTCTATGTTGTAGAGAATTCAATTCTACCCAATTTTGGCTTTTGAAAAGTTAGATTTCGACTTGATTTGAGGAAGTTATGGCCAAAATAATTTTGGTCAAACTTCTATGTTCATCTGTCCTGATTTTGGCAGGGACGATGAATAGTACCTGGCCGCATAAGCTTTTCTGACCGCATGACCATTTCTGGCCGCATAAGCTTTTCTGGCCGCATGACCATTTCTGGCCGCATAAGCTTTTCTGGCCGCATGACCATTTCTGGCCGCATAAGCTTTTCTGGCCGCATGACCATTCCTGGCCGCATAAGCATTTTGAGCCACATAAGGATTTTTGGAGCCGCATGAGCATTTTGAGCCGCATAAGGATTTTTGGAGCCGCATGAGCATTTTGAGCCGCATAAGGATTTTTGGAGCCGCATGAGCATTTTGAGCCGCATAAGGATTTTTGAGCCGCATGAGGCTGATTTTGGCTGATTTTGATTGTTTGATGCTCTTTTTGACTATTTTCTGGCCCGAATTTCTCCTAGCTTCCAACATGAAAGTTGTAGATCTTTTTTTTGGCTTCAAGAATATGTTACCAACTATTTTATGCTAGTTATAGACTCGATCATGCTTAATACTAGTTGACTTTCAAGCCTTGTCACGAATTGATCCGACTGTTACTTCGACTAATAATTGATCATGCGTTCCTAGTTGGAACTAAGAGACTGGCTAGTCGTCTCATTAAATTGAATGAATGAGACACGTTCATATTAATTATGAACTATTGTAATCGACTGGCTGATCCCGAATATCGACATACAGGCACATGCAGGCTTCAATTTATTTATTTATTTATTTACTTATTTTACAAAAGCAGCATGTGTACTTTATGGTCAAGGCATGATTACTCCGTGGTTAGTTTTGATTGTTGCATTACGCTATGTAAGACCTGCAACCTAACCGCACTGGTATCGTTGTAGAGTTGTGCATATCGTATCCCGTACGAAAGTACTCATTTGAATGACCATGACCCACGGCATGGGATTTCACTTAACGTAGAGACTATTAAGTTAAATAAAATAATTACTGCATGGAGAGAATGGATTTTCGAGTTCTTACATGGCAGCCCTCTTGGGACTAGTAGTGTCCGACAGGCCGGTTGGTCCCCACAGATACTACAAATCTGCCACACGGGCAGGGAGCGGTATCTGGTTATATTATCTATTGTATATTGTATATTGATGACGGGCGTCCCGCTGGGACTCGTCTAATTCATGATTGGCGCAATTGATTGACTGGGTAAACTAGCCTTGCTTGCACATAGTAAGAACTGAGGAATCTCCATTGCATAATTCTAGGATAACTTGGAACTCACAGTAGCAAGCCGTAGTAGTTGAATGGCCGTTTAAATTAATTTGTTTGTGTACTGTATGTCCTCTGTTACCTAACTGAGATGATCAGAATGTCAGGACATGACGTGCCAACTTCTGTCCTTGTTTGGTTGGGAGGTTGGTTCGAAGTGTCGTGATACTATGTGAATCCCAGTAGAAAGCAGAGATCTATTTATCATATTTTCTCATTACTGGTCTTAATCCCTCATATCGTGCTTCCTTGCGGTACTTGCTGTTAGAGGTCTAACCTCTCTGGTTTTGCATGGCCAGATTTAGAGTCGGTCCCCGAGGATCCAGCTTACTTCTACCTCCACGATGGTCAACACTAGAGGGATGATCGCAGGAGGGCTCGAGTGGGTTTTCTTACTTCCCCGCTCGTTTTGTTATTTTCCTTTATACTTAGCCGTTTGGCACCGACATGTTAGTCGGATTGTCTTGTACTTACTTTTACATGATTGTAATTAAGTCAGACGGCAGCTGATAACAATTGTGTATACTTGCTATATCATCTGGCTATATTTTGTAAAGCCAGATCTCAAGAACATTTTGACTGAGCGTTTGGGACGCCTTACTGCTTTATTTTATATGTTATCTATTTCTGTTTCCTTGCTTGAATGATTGAGACAATAGATGTGAAATGACCATAGTAAGACCTTTATGTAGTATGCACCCCCTCGTCTGGTTAGACAGCATTGATCGTATTATACGGTATTCATCTACCCGTAATACGTAGCTGGCTGAGTCATTCCCCCGCTCTCCAGTATTCTGGTTCTGGGGCGTGACAAGGTTTTAGTGGTGGCCCATGCAGGTCTGATTTCAGACTTGTGGGGTGTTTTGATTTATAGGATGTCTCAATCACACATGTTCCCCCTTGATCTCCTGATTCGTTATTCTCAACTCTTGCTTGACATTCTGGTATCCTTTGACTTCATTGATCCTTCATGTCCGATCGTTTGATTGTTCTCTTGTCCCTTTTCTTAGGGGCACTTCGTCCGCATCGGTCAGAGCTGGGCAACAACAACAAGAGCAACACGGACAACCTGACCATATTGGTCAGCAACAAGGGCCGGTACTAACTCAAGAGACCATCCAAGAAGAAAAACTAGTGGAACCAGTAGTTGGACCGCAGTATCCAGATATTCCAGACCCACCCACAGTTCCACCTACCCCTGTGGAAGTGGACACACCAGCCCTTCTGGAAATCATGAGAGGGATGATGGCTACTCAACAACACCAGATGTTAGCTCAGCAGCGCATGCATGCTCAGTTGCAAGAGCAGAATGTACTACTCAACCAAGGATTACAGACGGCATTGGAAAGAGGGGCGAGGCCAGATTCAGGAGCATCAGCCAGGTTTTGCAAATACAACCCCCGTCGTTTCGAGGGCACGGAAGATGCCATCTCAGCAGATGCATGGCTTAAGGATATTGAGGCTATTCTGACAGCGGCTAAGGTACCGGCAGAAGAGCGTGTGGATCTAGTGAAGTTGTTACTTCAGGATCTCGTACGTGATTAGTGGGAATCAGAGGAAGTGGGCATCAGACGTCCTGTGGCTTGGGACGATTTCACTACAAGATTCAAGACCAAGTACTATGGAGTTGTGGCGCAGTTTGAGCTACAACAGAAGTTTATCAACCTCAGGCAGGCCGGCAAGACTGTAGATGCTTATGCAGCGGAGTTCTGCAGATTGAGTAGATTCGCCCCAGAGATGGTAGCAACAGAGCGCCAGAGGGCGATGAGGTTCCAGCAAGGGTTTCATCTTGAGCTCTTGCAATTGATAGAGGGGCACAACTATCAGACTTTCGACGAAGTGTTAACGGCAACCCGAAGGCATGAGATCACCATTCAGAGGATCACAGCAAGGACTGGGGGTCAGAAGAGATCTCACAGTCAGATTGAAGAAGGAGGGGGAGCAGCGCCCCGGACAACAGCACCACCCCCTGGCATTCGTATCCACGATGTGGCGATACGAGGGCCAGCACCACCATCCAGGCAGCAACAACAGCAACAGAAGAAGAACCAGCAACCCCCGGCAGGCTGCACTTATTGTGGGAAGATGGGACACACTCGAGATGTGTGTCGGACATTAAATGGACTGTGTCTGATATGTAGAAATCCAGATCATCGGGTTACCACATGTCCCATGAATTCAAGGTCAGGAGGACCAGCGCAGCAGTTTCCTGCTCTGCCAGCACCAGGGGCAGGACAGTATCGAGGACCAGCAGTGGCAGTGAGACCATTGGCCCAACGTCCGTTAATGCCACAGGCTCAGATGTTTCGGCAGCACGGACCGCCGATGCAGCAACACCAGCATAGACCACCCCAGCATCATCAGGGAAGGGGCCAGCAGCAGCACCAGGCTAGGCCACAGCATGAAAACCAACAAGGAGGTCGAGGGCAGGCATTCACTCTGTCCTTGGAAGAGGCATTAGCATCGGGAGATGTTGTGGCAGGTAACATTCTCGTCGCTTCATATCCCGCAGTAGCATTGTTTGATTCAGGAGCATCACATTCATTTATATCTGCACAATTTACGACACGGCTAGGAATGGAGTTCGAGGCATTGCCAGGGAGGTTGAATATACTCACTGGCAATGGGCTCGTAGGAGTTAGTAGAGTTATTCTAGCGTGTAGCGTTGTAGTTTGTGGGCATTCTTTACCCGCCCAGTTGATAGAATTTCCTGTTGGAAATTTCGACGTTATCTTAGGCATGGACTGGCTGAAAGCCAGTCATGCGACAATAGATTGTCGTAGTGGGAGTGTATCTTTTGATATTCCAGGCATTGAGAGATTCACCTTAGTCAGATCAGAGGCAACTCAGCAAGAGCAGGGAGTAATAACGGCAATGGAAGAAGTTCAAGTTCCGAAGGTAGTTGAAGAGTTTCTGGATGTATTTCCTGAAGAACTTCCAGGTCTACCACCGGTTAGGGATATTGAGTTCAGTATAGAATTGGCACCTGGAACTAAACCGATATCAGATCGAGTTTACAGAATGGCGGATTCAGAGCAGGCCAAGGTATACCAGCACATAGAGGAACTGAAGGAGAAGAAGTTCATCCAAGCTAGCGTATCACCGTGGGCAGCACCAGTGGTACTTGTGGAGAAGAAGGATGGGTCATCCAGATTGAACATTGACTACAGGAAGCTTAACGCGGCAACAGTAAAGAACAAGTACCCATTACCCAGGATCGACGACTTATTTGATCAGTTGAGCAGGGCTAGAGTTTTCTCCAAGATAGATCTTCGTTCAGGGTACCATCAGGTGAGGGTTCGGAAGGAAGATATCCCCAAGACAGCATTCAGATCGAAGTATGGGCATTATGAATTCTTGGTAATGCCGTTTGGTTTGAACAATGCTCCAGTAATATTTATGGACTTGATGAACCGCATCTTTATGCTATACCTAGATCAGTTTGTCGTGGTGTTTCACGATGACATTCTTGTGTACTCTGCCAGTGAAGAGGAGCATGAAGACCACCTCAGGACAGTGTTGCAGGTTCTGAGGGAGAACCAGTTGTATGCCAAGCTCAGCAAGTGTGAGTTCTGGACGGATCATATTTTATTTTTGGGTCATATCATATCAGGAGCTGGAGTAGCAGTAGATCCCAAGAAGGTAGAAGCAGTAGAGAGCTGGCTAGTACCCAAGACCGTAGCTGATGTATGGAGTTTCTTGGGATTGGCAGGATATTACAGGAGATTCGTATCGGATTTTGCAAGACTTTCAGCACCCATGACCCGCTTGACACGGAAGGATGTGCCATTTATCTGGTCGGCAGAGTGCCAGGCATCATTTGACACCTTGAAGCAGAAGTTGATATCAGCACCTATTCTTACATTGCCAGTTGGACCCGGAGGTTTTACAGTATATTGTGATGCATCAGGTAAAGGACTTGGATGTGTCCTCATGCAGCATGGAAAGGTGATAGCGTATGCATCTAGGCAGCTTCGGGACCACGAGAAGAATTACCCAACTCATGATTTGGAGTTAGCAGCAGTAGTGTTTGCTCTGAAGCTATGGAGACATTACTTATATGGTGACCGGGTAGAGATGTACACAGACCATAAAAGTCTGAAGTACATCTTTACTCAGAAGGAACTGAACATGAGGCAGAGAAGATGGCTGGAGTTGATTAAGGATTATGACGTGGAGCTTCAGTACCACCCAGGCAAGGCGAATGTAGTGGCAGACGCTCTCAGCAGGAGAGGCGGCGCATTTATGTTGACAACACAGAGGCATATCTTAGAAGACCTTCAGGAGATGGGCATCGAAGTTATACTCCCTAGTGATGTAGGAGTTCTGGCAAGTCTACAAGTCCAATCTGACTTGGTAGATAGGATCAAGGCAGCTCAGACACAGGACCCAAGGATTCAGAAGCTTAGGACAGAATGTGAGTCAGGGCTCAGGAAGGAGATGAGAATTCACGAAGATGGTACGCTTAGGTTTGGATCACGCCTATGTGTGCCTAGTGGAGATATCAGACAGGAGGTTATGGCAGAGGCTCATAGTTTCCAGTATTCTATACATCCTGGAGGGACCAAGATGTACCAAGATATCAAGCAGCATTTCTGGTGGAACGGGATGAAGAGGAAGATAGCTAGATTCGTTTCCCGTTGCTTGGTATGTCAGCAAGTGAAGGCAGAACAGCAGAGGCCAGCTGGGTTATTACAGCCACTTCCTATCCCGGAATGGAAGTGGGAGCACATCACAATGGACTTTGTGACCGGTTTACCGAGATCACCAAGTGGTAGAGATGCTATTTGGGTGATAGTAGATCGGCTTACAAAGGTAGCACACTTTCTTCCTTTCAGAGTAGGGCAATCTACAGAAAAGTTGGCGGAGTTATATATGCAACAGATAGTCAGGCAGCATGGAGTCCCTGTCAGTATTGTGTCAGACCGAGATACCCGCTTTATATCACATTTCTGGAAGAGCTTACATCATAGTCTGGGCACCAAGTTAATATTTAGCACGGCTTACCATCCGCAGACGGACGGGCAATCAGAAAGAACGATTCAGACTTTAGAAGATATGTTACGAGCTTGCACTCTAGATTTTGGAGGGTCTTGGGAGAGCCACCTGCACTTAGTTGAGTTTTCATACAACAACAGTTATCAAGCCAGTATCCAGATGGCGCCATTCGAAGCACTATATGGTAAGAAGTGTAGATCGCCACTAGCATGGGATGATATCGGGGAGAGAAAGATGTTAGGTCCAGAAATGATTGTTCAGACAGTTAAATTGGTCAAGGGAATTAGAGAGCGACTTCGAGTTGCACAGGACCGGCATCGTCATTGGGCGGACCAGCATCGTAGACTGCTAGAGTTTTCTGTTGGGGACCACGTGTTCTTGCGGATCTCACCTACCCGTGGGGTCATTAGATTTGGCGTTCGCGAAAAGTTGAGTCCGCGATACGTAGGACCATTCGTTATCCTTGATAGGGTAGGCGATGTTGCTTATCGTTTATCCCTTCCACCTTCGTTATGAGAGGTGCATGACGTGTTTCATGTATCTCAATTACGAAGGTATGTATCGGACCCCAGCCATATCCTTGATCATTCTGAGTTGGTTGTTGGTACCAACTTGTCTTACGAGGAGCAGCCGATGTCCATTTTGGACCGGAGAGAGAAGATACTCAAGAACCGAACAATTAGCCTTGTCCGGGTTGCTTGGGGTCATCACTCATTAGGAGAGTCAACGTGGGAACGTGAGGATGATATCCGATCACGGTATCCGCGTCTGTTTGACTCACAAGGTATATTTCTTCCCGTGTACCTTGATTGCCTTAACCCCTCATGCTTGTCACCTCATAGATAGAACTACTTGATATCGTAGATTGTTAATATAGATATGTTATCTGCTAGTTAAACATTGAAGAATGATTGCTTGCTCAAGTTTTTTGTACCTAGATCAGCTCGGTTTTTCCTATCCTGCTTGGATTTGAAATTCCGAGGACGGAATTTATCTAAGGTGGGTAGAGATGTCACTCCCCGTTCCCGGAATACGTATTTTTATACGTATACCGCTTGCCCGAATTTATTTAGTATCTGTCATACATTTATTTTATATTTAATTTTTTTAATTTTATGCTAATTATTTTTCTGTATTTTATTTTCTGCTTTTTCTTGGCTCTTGGTTCATTTCGGTTCATGGTAAACCAACTTGGTGTGGTTTGGTTCAACATGGAAAGGAATGGATGGCTTGGATTTGGTGGAGAGAATGAATGGTGGAGATCCACTTGACATTGATATAAAACTTATTCTTTCATTCTCTCTCTTCATTCATTCACATTTACTCCTCCACCAAACCCTAACCCACTTGTGAGAGGCAAGTACATCTTGCACATTATGGAGGATTTTATGCATCCCCATTTATTTTTAGTCTATTGTGCTTGTCTCTTCTTTCTCTATATGTTTAGGTCTTGTAGTTTTTGTTTTCCATGGTTAGCTTTGTGTAGATCTAAGTTTTCCTCCTTTTTGGTTTTTTTGGGTTTTGATCTATCAAACTTCATCATTTCCATGTTTTGATTGTTCTATGTCGTAGAGAATTCAATTCTACCCAATTTTAGCTTTTGAAAAGTTAGATTTCGACTTGATTTGAGGAAGTTATGGCCAAAACAATTTTGGTCAAACTTCTATGTTCATCTGTCCTGATTTTGGCAGGGACGATGAATAGTACCTGGCCGCATAAGCTTTTCTGGCCACATGACCATTTCTGGCCGCATAAGCTTTTCTGGCCGCATGACCATTTCTGGTCGCATAAGCTTTTCTGGCCGCATGACCATTTCTGGCCGCATAAGCTTTTCTGGCCGCATGACCATTCCTGGCCGCATAAGCATTTTGAGCCGCATAAGGATTTTTGGAGCCGCATGAGCATTATGAGCCGCATAAGGATTTTTGGAGCCGCATGAGCATTTTGAGCCGCATAAGAATTTTTGGAGCCGCATGAGCATTTTGAGCCGCATAAGGATTTTTGGAGCCGTATGAGCATTTTGAGCCGTATAAGGATTTTTGAGCCGCATGAGGCTGATTTTGGCTGATTTTAATTGTTTGATGCTCTTTTTGACTGTTTTCTGGCCCAAATTTCTCCTAGCTTCCAACATGAAAGTTGTAGATCTTTTTCTTGGCTTCAAGAATATGTTACCAACTATTTTATGCTAGTTATAGACTCGATCATGCTTAATACTAGTTGACTTTCAAGCCTTGTCACGAATTGATCCGACTGTTACTTCGACTAATAATTGATCATGCGTTCCTAGTTGGAACTAAGAGACTGGCTAGTCGTCTCATTAAATTGAATGAATGAGACACGTTCATATTAATTATGAACTATTGTAATCGACTGGCTGATCCCGAATATCGACATACAGGCACATGCAGGCTTCAATTTATTTATTTATTTATTTACTTATTTTACAAAAGCAGCATGTGTACTTTATGGTCAAGGCATGATTACTCCGTGGTTAGTTTTGATTGTTGTATTACGCTATGTAAGACCTGCAACCTAACCGCACTGGTATCGTTGTAGAGTTGTGCATATCGTATCCCGTACGAAAGTACTCATTTGAATGACCATGACCCACGGCATAGGATTTCACTTAACGTAGAGACTATTAAGTTAAATAAAATAATTACTGCATGGAGAGAATGGATTCCCGAGTTCTTACATGGCAGCCCTCTTGGGACTAGTAGTGTCCGACATGCCGGTTGGTCCCCACAGATACTACAAATCTGCCGCACGGGCAGGGAGCGGTATCTGGTTATATTATCTATTGTATATTGTATATTGATGACGGGCGTCCCGCTGGGACTCGTCTAATTCATGATTGGCGCAATTGATTGACTGGGTAAACTAGCCTTGCTTGCACATAGTAAGAACTGAGGAATCTCCATTGCATAATTCCAGGATAACTTGGAACTCACAGTAGCAAGCCGTAGTAGTTGAATGGCCGTTTAAATTAATTTGTTTGTGTACTGTATGTCCTCTGTTACCTAACTGAGATGATCAGAATGTCAGGACATGACGTGCCAACTTCTGTCCTTGTTTGGTTGGGAGGTTGGTTCGAAGTGTCGTGATACTATGTGAATCCCAGTAGAAAGCAGAGATCTATTTATCATATTTTCTCATTACTGGTCTTAATCCCTCATATCGTGCTTCCTTGCGGTACTTGCTGTTAGAGGTCTAACCTCTCTGGTTTTGTATGGCCAGATTTAGAGCCGGTCCCCGAGGATCCAGCTTACTTCTACCTCCACGATGGTCAACACTAGAGGGATGATCGCAGGAGGGCTCGAGTGGGTTTTCTTACTTCCCTGCTCGTTTTGTTATTTACCTTTATACTTAGCCGTTTGGCACCGACATGTTAGTCGGATTGTCTTGTACTTACTTTTACATGATTGTAATTAAGTCAGACTGCAGCTGATAACAATTGTGTATACTTGCTATATCATCTGGCTATATTTTGTAAAGCCAGATCTCAAGAACATTTTGACTGAGCGTTTGGGACGCCTTACTGCTTTATTTTATATGTTCTCTATTTCTGTTTCCTTGCTTGAATGATTGAGACAATAGATGTGAAATGACCATAGTAAGACCTTTATGTAGTATGCACCCCCTCGTCTGGTTAGACAGCATTGATCGTATTATACGGTATTCATCTACCCGTAATACGTAGCTGGCTGAGTCATTCCCCCGCTCTCCAGTATTCTGGTTCTGGGGCGTGACATATATATAGAGGGATATATGTATATGTATATATACATATATTACCCCCTTAAATACGTAGCAGCAGTAGCACTGGCAGCAGCAGGCTGCCAGTTCCCCCCTATATTACCCCCTTAAACCCTTTAAAACCCCCCCAATGGATATATATATATATGTATATATATAAATATATATATATATATATATATATATATATATAGATGGATACATAGAGAAGAATAAGAAGAAGTTTAAGAAAATTAGAAGAAGAAAGGTTAAGAGGAAATGGAAGAATTAGAAGAAGTTAGAAAAGAAGTAGAAGGAAAGAATAGAAGAAGTTAGGAAAAGAATGAGAAGAAGATTAGAAGAGAATAGAAAAGAAGAATAGGAATTAGTAAGGAGGAGAAGAAGAGAATTAGAAGAAGTTAGAAGAATTAGAATGGGAAGAAGTTAGAAGAATTAGAATGGGAATAATTAGAAGAATATGATTTAGAGGAGTTCGAGTTAGAGGGTGAAATCGAGCTCCGAGTGTCGGAACGAGATGAAACTTGGCGTAGACCTAGAATACGTGAATTAGACTTTGCGGGTAGGCTCCCGAGTTGAAATCGGGGTCGTAGGGCGACGGTATCGCGCCGTACTATCTCGTATCTTGATTTATTCAAGATATCGGCAATAGGCCGTAAGATGGACTAGACGTCCACTCTACCTAGGTATTTTGGTAGGTAATGAACGTATAGGCTCGTATCATACTACCCTAGGGAGCTCGGGTCAAAATACCAAGCGTAGGTAGGCTAACTTGGTAATTGCCTAAGTTAGAATTTTACCTTTTTAAAGGGTAAAATAGGATATTGGCCTACGGCCAAGATACGGGTTTCGAAGTCCAAGATGGACTTGGATATGGGTTGTAAGGATTGGTAATGATTAGAAATAGTCGCCTAGACCTAGTCTTGACCTCGGTTGACCACGGTTGACTTTTTAGACCAAAAGTCAACTATGGGTCAACACTTTACCCAATTTAGTCCCAAATTCCATTAAACTTGGACAGTTGACCAAAAGTCAACTATTAGTCACCAGTGACCTAGGGTTGACCTAGAGTTGACCAGAGTTGATCCGTTGACCAAAAGTCAACTGTAAGTCAACTTTCGACCTAGTTTGATTCGGATTGACTTCCAATGTTTTCCCATGACCAAGATTGACCCAACTAGACATGTCTTGACCTAGAATGACTTAATAGGATTTAATTTGATTTGACTTTACTTCCTAAACATAGTATTGATATGTCTTGTTCTCTATAGGTCCTCGAGACACTGCAGTGGATCCGGTTGACATATTTTATCATCTTACAGGCGAGTACATTCTCTGATACTTATTCTCAATTTATGATAACTGTTATGATTCATGTACTTAGTGTAGATATGCTTATTCCTGACACATGGTTCTCACGAATTGGTATTCTTGGATCCCGACGAGAGATGTTTCTCCTTGTTAGGTTGGGATGTATTGTGCAAGCTCCCTTGTAGCTCTTGCTCAATATATGGTCACTGATTCTAGAGAAGGTTAGCTACCTTCTCATTAGAATCCCGTGCAGTGACGTGTCCTGTTTGGATCCATTCTACCAGTTGGGGTAGGGGGAGTAGTAGCATATGCCTGTGATCAGATCCATCCCGCATTCCCGAACAGTGTGGGTCATATACCGCACATATGACTTTGCCAGGCCAGTTCTTGACAGGTACCCAAGTCGATCACAAGCTGAAACTACTACTCACACACATTGGACATATGGCTTACCTTGACTTGTGTACATACCCATGATTCCGTTCTACTTTCTTGTTCTAGCTCTAGCTCTACAGCTTACCATGCCATGATACATACATGTACACTCCATGATTCATTGTATATGCTCTATTTACAGTCTTATAGCTTTTATTCTATCTTGAGATCTGTTATGAGATATATGTACTCGTTCCATCCTGACTGGATATGTTGACAAAATATTACAGATGCAGATGAGGGGGATTGCAGTACCTACTACGGTCCTGTCACGCCCCAGAACCAGAATACTGGAGAGCGGAGGAATGACTCAGCCAGCTACGTATTACGGGTAGGATGAATACCGTATAATACGATCAATGATGTCTAACCAAACGAGGGAGTGCATAATACATAAAAGTCTTTCTATGGTCACTTCACATCTATTGTCTCAATCATTCAAACAAGAAGCAAAAGTAGAGAACATGTAAGATAAAGCAGTAAGGTCCCAAATGCTTGAATCAAAATTTTCTTGAGATCTGGCTTTACAATACATAGCCAGATGATATAGCAAGTATGCACAATTGTTATCAGCTGCAGTCTGACTTAGTTACAATTATGTAAAAGTAAGTACAAGATAATTCGACTAACATATCGGTGCCAAACAGCTAAGTATAAAGTAAATAACAAAACGAGCGGTGGAGTAAGGGACCCACTCGAGTCCTCCTGCGATCATCCCCCTAGTATTGACCATCTTGGAGGTGGAAGTAAGCTGAGTCCTCGGGAACCGGCTCTAAATCTGGCCATGCAAAACCAGAGAGGTTAGACCTCTAATAGCAAGTACCACAAGGAATGACGATATGAAGGATTAAACCAGTAAGCACTACAACAAAAAACCCTTTTAATGACGGCTAAAAACCGTCGTTAATGACCAACCATGACGCTTTTTTTTTTACAGCAACCGTTATGAAAACGGGTGTTACAAATATTTTTTAAAAGCGTCATAAAATAACCGTCCTGAATAGTTTCTATAAAAACGTTATGAATAGTTAATATATAGTGCACAATTCAGAACAATTTTAAAACGTCATGAATAGATAATATGTATAGGCTCAATGCATCACATTTATAACACTTTATACTATTCAAATTAGCATATTTATAATGCTCTATACTGCACAGTATATATTATATTCCAAAAAGTTAACATTATATATCACCATCTTTATTACATTTCTCAAAATAGAGTACATATCAACATCTTCATTACATTATCAAAATAGAATATCCAAATACATATAGATATTTATAACTACCAAAATTGTCCACATCAAAACTTGGCCACATAACCAATAATCATGAAAGATCAACGACAGCCGGAACACCAGGTTGATCTTCTCAAGCAGCAATGTCTAAATTTTGCCTCACATGCTAATAGCTTTTAGCACAGCACACAAACATGAACTGACAGTCTATTATTCGATTTAATTACAATTTTCGTCTGGCAGGTTCGCATATATCTTATAACAGTCCATATCCACTTTAGGACCTCATTCAACAAAGTTGATAGAAGTTACATTATCAAATAATACAAGGTCCTACGATAAAGTACCCAAGGAGTCATCAAGCTTCCTTGATTGTTTGTAGCATAGTAGCTATTTCACCAGTTCCTTGGGGCAAAATGTGACAATGAGCCCGGTGATCTTTTTTAATTCCGGTATAAAATTTCGATTGTTTGTATAAGTGAACAACTTCTGTATCATATCAGATATGTAACTTCTATATGTATATATGCCTTTTGCATGCATCTTGGGACCCTTTTGATTCTAGCATAACAAAGTTTGTATTTTCATTTAAATTGTCCTTTTATTATATATCTATATATGCTTCCCAAGCCAGGAGTACAATGATAGACAAATATATTTGATACTACTGTGGCAACTGGACATGTTCATTGTCAATGACATCCATTGAAACTGATATTAACTAGATGCCTCTCATGCGTACAGTCTCAATGTAATACAATATATCATTTTATGAACATTTAACCGTGTAAAAACTCTATTTAAATAAACAAAAGTTATAACAACACAATGTATGATACATACAAGAACAAGTTCTCAAGCTGAAGATAGCATTGCATAATTTTTTTTATATGAGAAATCACTCCAGAATTTTTTACCATGTTAAAAAAAGAGTTATAGATAAAATTCAATGTGACGTCAATTCTAAGAAGAAACAAACAATAATTCAGTCATATTTTTCGAAAGTCTATAAATCATAAATATGATGTATATCAGAAAATTATTAGTTTATATTTTATGTAGGATCCATATAATTTTTTTTTATATAATGTATTATTTTACAAATTTAGCAAATTGTTAATTTAGCTCATTATTGGCCAGTTGAAACCAGCCAAAAATATTATTTAACCGAGGTTATTAGTTTATCGCTATTAAATTATCCGGTTACTATAAATTTTGGATCAACTATAAGTAAGAGTCAGACTAGTGAGGCTAGCAAAACCAACAGAGGAATAAAATGTTCTTGGCCTATTCCTCTTAAAGAAACAAAATTTAAACTTGCTGCCAAAATAACTTAGCTTCTAATGCAATACATATCAGGAACATAAAAAAATGAACTGTTTATAGAAACTAATTTCAGCTGAAGCTACTGCTTTACATGCTCGAATTAAGCAGCACTTTTTTCCTTTATTTCCCAAAATGTTTAACCTCATTGATGACTCTGTGTCCCTTGAGGAGTAAGTAATCTAACACTAACCATCTTTTAAATTATGTTGTACATTATCATTACTGTTTTATCTATCCACAAAAAGTTTCTTGAGTAATACTTAGATAAATATTTTACTTAATAAATAAAATATCGCACAAGCATTTCATGTTGTAAAGTAAATGTCGATGTAAGTGTCTGATCCGATACTCCAGGAAAAGAAAAAGTATATACACAGTGAAATTTTATTGTATCGGTACGTATCGGACTATAAGTATCCAATACGGACCGATACGGACACCTTGAATAAGATTTCCGACAAAAACAAATTATTCTTATAATCCTGTCAAATCCAGCAAAAAGTAGGAACAAATAATTGAAATTACAACAGTGCAACAAATCTCAACAATTGAGACCAAAAAAAATTCTATAAATAAGTGCAAAATGCTGTCGTAGAGAAATTACCTCTTCTGTAGAAGAAAAAAAATTCATATCGAAGTCTGGCCGCAGCAAATTTATAGGTGATCGTTTCGGCTTGAGACGCCAAGGGCTCCGCCACCGCCGCCTCCCCTAGCTACAAGAAGAAAATTAACCTAATTTTCCATCAGAATCACAAGAATTACATTTCAACGAAAAAATACAAACTTTCTAAATTCACAAGAATCCAATAGCTACAAGAAAAAAATTAACCTAATTTCCCATCAGAACCGACCGAAAGAAATAGAGGGAGTAGATACCTAGATGGGGTTTGTGATCCAGCGTCGATGCCGACGTGTCTCCGTGCCGAGGACAACCCCGACCGGATCCCGAGCCTACGCCTTCCCGAGCCCTCCTCCGACTCCACTTCCTGTTCTCGACCGAGCATCGTCCCACTCATCATGAGCACCGACCTCTCCGATCTTCTGAACCCGAAGCCACAACGCCTGGACGACCTCGACCCACCAC
This sequence comes from Iris pallida, assembly GCA_029216955.1. Lineage (NCBI taxonomy): Eukaryota > Viridiplantae > Streptophyta > Magnoliopsida > Asparagales > Iridaceae > Iris > Iris pallida. Next base: position 1,495,748 of record JANAVB010003999.1, read on the forward strand.
ATCGTTCCCGCCGCCGCCGCTTCCGTCGACGAGCGAGGGGTTGGGAGCTTAGGGCTTAGGGTTCGTGGGAGGAGGGGTTGGGGGCTTAGGGCTTAGAGTGAGACCTAGAGCTAGGGTTTAGAGTGAGACCTAGAGTTAGGGTTTGTGGGAGATTGAAAGGAGGAGATGGGAAATTTTAGGGTTTGGGGAGAGGAGGGAAGAGGGGGCAGAAGGAGAATGAGAGTTCTTCTGAGTAAAATCGGAGGAGGATGGAATATATTACAGAAAGTTTATTACAAGTTTGCCACCGCTCTAAACTATTAATAACGCTTTATTTTATAAACGTTATAAAAAGCCCAGAATTAGCCCAAACCGTCATAGAAAAAAGGTATTTTTCAACTTAATAACGCTTATGTATCAGCCGTCATTAAAACTCCTTGACGAGCGTCATTAAAAGGTTTTTTGTTGTAGTGAAGTAAGAGAATATAATAATAGATCTCTGCTTCCCACAAGGATTCACATAACATCACGACACTTCGAACCAACCTTCCAACCAAACAAGGACAGAAGTTGGCCCGTCATGTCCTGACATTCTGATCATCTCAGTTAGGCAACAGAGTAGGTACAGTACACAAACAAATCATCTTGAACGGCCAATCAACTCCTACGGCTTGCTATTGTGAGTCCCAAGTTATCCTGGAATTATGCAATAAAGATTCCTCAGTTCTTACTATGTGCGAGCAAGGCTAGTCTATCCAGTCAATCAATTGCGCCAATCATGAATTAGACGAGTCCCAGCGGGACGCCCGTCATCAATATACAATATACAATAATAATATAAGCAGATACCGCTCCCTGCCCGTGTGGCAGGTTTACAGTATCTGTGGGAACCAGCCGGCCTGTCGGGCACTATTAGTCCCGAGAGGGCTGCCATATAAGAACTCGGGGATCCATTCTCTCCATGTAAACATTATTTTATTTAACTTAATAGTCTCTACGTTGAGTGAAATCCCAAGCCGTGGATCTTGGTCATTCAAATGAGTACTTTCGTACGGGGTACGATATGCACAACTCTACAACGATACCCGTGCGGCTAGGTTGTAGGTCTTACATAGCGTAATGCAACAATCCAAACTAACCACGGAATAATCATGCCTTGACCATAAAATACACATGCTTTTTTTGTAAAATAAATAAATAAATAAATAAATAGTTTGAAGCCTGCATGTGCCTGTATGTCAATATTCGGAATCAGTCAGTCGATTACAATAGCTCATATCATGAACGTGTCTCATTCATTCAATTCAATAAGACGACTAGCCAGTCTCTTAGTTCCAATTAGGAACGCATGATCAATTTTAGTCAAGATAACCATTGTCATCAATGGTGACAAGGCATGAAAGTCAATTAGTATTAAATGGGTCGAGTCAATAACTCTCAAGGTCAAGTTCCAGTCTTACTGGGTATCCATAAACCAATCAAGACATAGGGCACGTTCTACACAACCATATGTATCAAAATATTAACATGCTAAGATTATTGAGTTCACAAAATATTATCATGCCAACAAGTCTAGGCTAAGGCCAACAAGTCACGCCAACAAGCCTATACTAAGGTCAATAAGTCACGCAGGAATCGTATGCGTAAAAAGTATGCCAAGTTAAGTAGGAAGTAGTGAGCGTGTAAACAGCGTGAGCGTGAAAAGTGGTTCATGCTGGCACGCACAGCGTGATCGTGAAGGATAATTCACGCACTCATAACGTGAGCGTGAAAAGTGACTCACGCACGCACAGCGTGATCGGGACAAGAAATTCACGCACGCACAGTGTGGGCATGATAAGAAATTCACGCACGCACAGTGTGGGCGTGATAAGAAATTCACGCTTAAATAGGAAGGGTGGTGAAGTGATGAGAGGAAGAAGATGAAGTAAGGGTGAAGAATGAGAGTTATGAGGAGAGAGAAGGAGATGGGGGCTTAAATAGGAAGGGTGGTGGTAGGTGGGGGTTTATTGGGTCGGGTTCATTCGGATCCATCAAGGCCAACCCGAAAGCAAAGCAGAGAGGTTAAAATAGAAAATAAATTGCAGGAAATAAAATGCAGGAATAAAATTACAGGAAATAAAATTGCAAGAAATAAAATACAGGAATAAAATTGTAGGAAATAAAATTGCAAATAATTAATTAACATGAAATTAAAGGAATTTAAATACAGGATGATACATGATAAATATTAAATAAATATACATGAGTTGTACATGTATAAAAATACGCATTCTGGGAACGGGGAGTGACAGGTCCGGATGACGTAGTGGGCTTAGACTTGGTCCCGCAGGGCTTAGCTTCGTCTGACGAGACTTTACCACTTGCTTAGTTAGAGTAGATCTTATGTACTGGACCTTGTCTCCAGTTACTTTTGAGACTGTATTACATTTGGATTGTATTAGAGACTGGACTTGTATATTATTTGTGTTTGGACTTGACAGGTTATATTTTATCGTCTTGTTGTCTTTATCTTTCAGTCTTTACTTTATCATCTTAGAGTTGTGATTGAGCACTCATATATATATTCATTGCTTGTCCTCCGTTCAGAGTTGACCATATTCTCGACAGGTTTTTGATATATATATAAACTGTTGTTAGAGTAGAAAATCTACCGTGTTCTACGCCGTTTTTCCGGTGAGGGCTGGGCGTTGTCACGTACACGTGCCCTTATAGCGGGTGCGGGTCGTGACACCACGTCCGTGGCGTTGATAGGTTAACTCAACATTCAATGATATGTATTTTATTTAAGCATGACGGAGTAGGAAAGAGAGTTAATATCCCTCCACCTTGAATCAATGTGCCTTGTCGTTTCGCCGAGCCGATACGGCCCGATTTCATAACTTTGTTGCACGGTCACTCTCCTGACTTAGCCATTCGAGCACTTCGTGCTTATTGAATTATACGTCCGATTTGGGCTTACCGTGCCAACGCTTTCGTCCGTCGCAAGGCGACGATTTGCTTTCGCGGACCCCTTACTGAATAAGGCAAAAGATCGACCTCTAACATTTCAGCGTAAATGTATAGCCTGCACATGAAACCAACTAAAATCAATACTTGCATCGATTCGGACTTGCACCTTGGTCGATTCGATTTCTTGGAATCTTCGAGCCGTCTCAACGCACTTATCCTTCGAGGCAACGCGGCGCTTCGTATCGATTCACTCGATACATTCTTTGGGACAAGGCAACTCTTCGCATCGACTTAGTTCGATGCGTTGCTCGGGACAACTTAACGCTTGCATCGTTATTACTCGACGCGTTCCTCGGGTCGATACATTTCTCGGGTCAACGCAACTCTTCAAGTCGACGACTCAGCATAATGCACCGTGCGGAGCGGGGCATTACATAATATACCACTCAAAACAAGGTTCGTCCCGAACCGAAACCAATACTAAATTTCCAAGGGTTTCATTAGATCGTTCCACGATCTCGTCTCACTATCGTTTGGATCGTACAACTTAGTTTGGAATCATACACATATTTTAGGCGTCCCACCAATATACGTATTTCAACCAAGCTCAGTTGTAAGATATCGGAACAACGCAAACACGTAACTTCTTATTCTCAATAACTTGCCATCTCGTACTCTCGATCGGACTTGGGCTCTAGCATAAGTTCTCGCAATTCTATTTCATATGCATATTGATACATACGCGATCCGCCAACAAAAGTCAAGGCACACGATGCGATTCAAAAATCACATTTCTTACTTTGTATATTTTATCGGGACTATAAATTCTACGCGTCGCGTTAAGTCGTCGCGCATCCGATCACAACGAGTCTCCGCAACGCCTTGCGTTCTGCGTCGCTATCCAACGATTTTTGATGTTTCACTTCGTATCTTATCTCGACATGATTCTATTTTGTTGACTTGCAAAAGCATCAACATTCAGGACTACGTCAGCTAGGTGACTTACCTAGACACCGTGCTCAAATCCTTCCGACGCAAGTTTAAATTGACATTGCACAAAGGCCACAATCTATCCGACTCAAAAGTTTATATCAAGGCGACGGTGATCAAGACAACGATCGCCTTGATACGAGGGTCTTTACGATACGCCTTACATTCGATTCCTAACGAGTAGGAATTCACTAGCCAAATTTCCAACTTACTCGTCTCGCAACATCGAATATAAGTTCGATTCACGCAAGCTCAATTGCGAGGTGAATCCAAATCTAACGGTACAACTCGTAAGTCATTTCCTTATCGTTCTCTCTCGTGTATAGCACGACTCTCACAATCGCCTATCCGAATCACCAAGTTCGTTGGTGAATTTTCTAGTTTGTTCATCGACCAACATAACCATTCAAGTATTCATCCGACGAATACTCAAATCTAACTATATCATTCTCAATCGAAATTTGTTCCAACAATTCTCGATCGCCTAGACTTATCGTCAACATGCACCGTGTTATATTTGTTATCGGTGCAATCTCATATGAGATATCGTATGGGTCATCTTACGGTCTGCAGCATTCAATTTGAGTTGGCGGTCAAGTCTTCTAGGGTCAGCTGCCCCGAAGCTACGCTCGATAATTGTGGATCATCACCGAAGGACAGTTTATTACGAACCATGCTATATCTTATTTCGGAGCCAAATCACGTTCCGACGATTTTTATGCGACTATCCAAATCCGTGCATAACCATTTCTATTGGCGTAACTGATGCACAACTATCCTCCGAGTAAAGTCATGCACTGCCGTCGATGATTCCGTAATTTACAAAAGATCTACTCGTATCGAGTTCGAGTCTATCTTATTTCGCGGTCGACACACGAGATGCTATACGCATCGAGCAATCGTCGATGACTTATAGTCTCGTCTTTGTTAAATCACAAAGTTCATGATCAACCAGTTCGTTTCATTCTCGTATCGTTACTTACAAAATTTTGTAGCGCGAGGCACACTCTATTTTGTATTCTTACATCGTTTACATTTCCTTACGTATCGATCTCGATACGTCGTATCCATTTTGATAACGTAAGGGTCAACTTTGAATCCGTTTCATCGTCAACTTAACTCGCATCGCATACATCCAAGTTCGCAACGAACTTTTCCATACGCATCGACTCGTTCTCCGATTTGCTGCATCCCGCAATACTTCGATCGCGTAACTGAGTTACCGATTATCCAACATCGAACCCTCGAGTCATAAGATCTCGCCCTCTAAGTTTCGCGTATTTTCAGTCGTACTCAAATGAGTTTCACCGTAACGTAACCAACTATTTCTTAGGCATGATTACAAACGTCAACCAATATTTCCCGAAGTCGCACATCGTACGATTCGATTACAATTCGCATTGTCCAACATTTCTATTGAGATCGCAAGTCATGCGATTCGATTATAATTTGTATCGTCCAACATTTTTATCGAGCCCGCAAGTCGTGTGGTTCGATTTCAACGTTTCGAGTTTCCTATTCCGTCGGTCCGATTGTTGCCTCAAGGCATAATCGTTTCGCTAGTTCCCGTCATTCGACCGACACATAAATTTTCAATCAACGTATCATTCAATGTTACAAGTCCCGCCTTATCGTTCTAACCGATCATCGAAGAACACTTGCACCAACATGTCGTCGTACAAATTCTCAATCGAGTCTCGGTGCTATCCCGTCCGTTGCGGACAAACCTTCCACAATTCTCACAATACGTCGATGCAATTCATCGCACAAATGGTATTACATATACCCCTCGGAATCGAGCCATTCATTGCATCGGTGGTATGCCATATACCACCCAGAAATCAAGTTACTTCCGTCGCAACGTACTCTTTACGAACCAACGATCTCTTTCGACTCACGATTTCTGTAGTGATCGTGCTTGATCACAACCGTAACTCTAATTAATCAAAATTAACGCAACTCGGCCAATGCATTCATTTGCCAACACAAGCTCGGTGCACAACCGAACCGATTTCGTTTCTCGATTTATGACTTTCGTTTTCTTCCGTTGCATCTTGTGCAAAAATTCATTCTCGATATCCGTTGTACTTCGTGCAGCGATTACTTTGATACGCATTGCACCACGTGCATAAATTTTACTTTCGACATGCGTTGTACCACGTGCAACATTTTACTTTCAATACGCATTGCACATCGTGCAACATTTCATTTTCGACATTCAAAGTCAATGCTCAAATCCGTTTTAACACATTCGATATTGACTTATCGCTTTTCATCGCAAACACACATTCGAAATCGATATGTGAATCCGTTCGACGCATTCAACATCAACTTTTATTTTTCTTTTTAACGCATCATTCACAATCAACGCGTGGCAATTGCTGCAGCAATATTCCACGACTTTCATTGTATCGATACAACCAACATTTCTCGTATCGTTCGTTGCAGACAACGAATATCTCAATTTACAATTCACGACGTGTTGCATCCGCAGCAACATATCCTTGAATTCACATCTCGCAACTCGTTGCACTTGCAGCAACAAACCTTTCCCGACTTATCCGGCAACACCATGTAATTTCCAAAACAACACGCGGCAAAATTACATGATTTGTATTATACTTATTGTATGGAACATCCAGTGCGGCATCGAGTAGAGTCAAGAGTGATTTCGATTGGTGGTGGGCAACGTTTTGGAATTGTAATGAAGCAAGCGTCCAGAGAAAATTGAGCCTAGAGCTCTGATACCAATTTGTCACGCCCCGACCCAAAATCACCCGAATCATCATCCTCGTATGGGGCATGATGCCGCACAAGCCTGGAGTTGCGCTCGTGCAAGGCAAGATGACAATTTCTCAAATGGTTATCTTTGAGTTGAACATTTACAACGAAAGGAAAACAGAGTATACAAAAATGATTCTCTTTATTGATATTCAAAATCAGATTACAAAGGCTTTCGATAGCCCAACGGAATTTGCCAGATTGGCTACAACACTCAATTTCTCTCTTGCCCACAAAGGATTTTACCGTTCCATACATCATGCCTTCTATATCTCGGCCGCATCAATCCTGTCGTGAGTCCGAGCGTCAATGCGATCGCACGCTTCAATACGCTTCGGCATTCCAAGCCTCAACGCGTTCAAGCGAAGCTTCGCCGCGAGCAGACCAATCCCTGAACCTGCTAGCAAACTAGTGGAGGATTAGTACTTTCGTCCTCGCTGTACTGATCAAAAACCCACTTAACAAACCGACATTTAGTATTGTATTGATTCATGCAAGCATACAATTTAGTTCTCTTTCGATGTTCTCCTTAGGATGAGTTCATGGCATATTCGAAGACTGTAAAGCATGGCAAGCATGTTATTCACTTCGCATAAGTAAACAGACAAGCAATCTCGTGTTTGATTCGTGGCACAACTTAGCAATATCGACGCACTCGCCCTTGTACCGACGCAAGGTGAATACGCCTATCCGCTTTCCCTGTCATGTTATAAGTGCTCGCTATTCAGATCCATCCATGCAGGATATACGTATACCTTGCACTTCCAAACCTGTCGCCCTTAACTATATGAAGGTCACTAGCTTTTCGGGCTAGAATGGACTTATATTTATCGAATCGAAACATAAGACGATGTTAACTCTGTACGGTTGCCACCCTTAGCCCGCTGCATTTCTTCGTAGGCGAGTTGATCGAATTGGATCGATATCACCTTCTTCGTCGAGCCGACTGACGAAGTATCGCATTGAGTTGTTGCCATCTCAGAAAAGGAGATGGTTTTCCCCAGCAGAGTCGCCAATTTGTTTTCCATAAATAAATTCACTTTATTTATTGTGTATCTGGGAAAATTACAACTGTAGGAATCCGATCTAGAAGACGATCGCTTTATCCCTTGGACTATGCGAAGAAGAAAAGCTCTCAAAATTTTGACAGTAAGTTAGATAACTATGTATCTGTACAATGAATGAGAAAAAGAACTCTATTTATAGAGTCAAAAATAACTGAAAGGATAACTGTCTTCACAACCTGTGCCTAGTTAAAAATCACGCAGGATCTAACATACGAAAGGTTGTGAGCAGTTACTGGACGTGGCCTGTAACTGTTGGACACATGGCAATCATGCATGAGTCGTGTGCAAGTTACAGGACACGCAGGCGAGAGATCAGTGGCATGGCTGCCACGTACTCCAATTTGATGAAATCCACGCAGACTTGTTGAAGACGAAATCCACGCAGACTTGGGTCAGAAAGCTTCAAAATCCACGCAAACTTGGGGCAAGAAACTTCAGAATCTACGCAGACTTGGGGCAAAAAGCTTCAAAATCCACGCAGACTTGGGGCAGAAAGCTTCAAAATCCACGCAGATGTGGGACAAGAAACTTCAGAATCCACGCAAACTTGAGACAGAAAGCTCAAAATACACGCAGACATGAGAAAGGAACATATAAGTTCAAAATACACGCAGACTTGAGCCAGAAGGCTCAAAATATACGCAATATTGAGGCAGAACTGCCAGCTGTCTTGATTCGACGTGCCTCGACTGACACAAAATCTCTGACCGTGATTGCTTTTGTCAGTCGCATTAAATGACAAGAAGCTCTTTTGGTACGCCAACTTGGTGAAGGCTGAGTCTTGCTGAAGAAGATTTCAAAAGTCACGCAATAGTCGGCTGTGATCTCTCGAGTTCCGTGCATACGTGGCATACGAGAAGACATTCTTCGACTGTCGTGCTGTCAGTCATAATGACACTCTGACAAAATGATGAGCTGTCTCCCAGCGTGATTTTTTAAATATTGTCTTGATCAACCCAGCGTGACTTTCATTTTTAAGGCCTACAAAACCCCCTTCAAAGTTTTCGAAAGTTGAAAAGACTTCAAAATTTCGAAATACTTTGAAAATCTCCAAATAAATTTATTAAATGTCATGATGACTCTTCATTTTCCGAGACTGATTGAGTCTAATTTATGGTGGAATATGAACCGTCGGCGAGCTCTTTTATATAAACGGGGAGAAAATTCAGCTTTGATATTCATCTTATGTCAATATGACTCCGAAGGAAGAAGCTGAAGAAGAAGCAAGAAAGTTGGGTTTCTGTGCACATGGTGACCCTACTCTCGGGGGTAAAGAACCGGAACCTTTAGTTTTCGAGTTCAAAGATGAACCTACTCAACTAACCAAGAACTTCCTGAGCCACTTTGGTCTGGACGGCTCTTCTTCCAATGGGCGCAGCCTCGCAGAGCAGCGTGAAACGCTCAATATTCTGTTACATCGTATGGGAGTCACTAGTGTAGAGGAATTGGGTGTCAAGCTCAGTCGCTTCGAAAAATAGAGCGTGTCTTTTCATGCTTCTGTTTTCTATAAAAAAATTTGTACTTCTTTTCCTATGTAAGGTCATCAGTGCCTCTTTGTCTTTGCTTGTACTCCGAATAGCGTGCATTAATGAAGAGCATTAGGCGACACTCTTTGAATGTTTCAAATATTGTGCTATTTTCCAAAGTACACGCGACACTCATTCTGTAGTTATGAGCGCTTTTTACTCGGATCTTTCCCAAAAATAGGCTTGTACTTCGACCCTATTTAAATGGATAGGTGAGTTTCACACACACTCATCTCTTTATTCTTCTTCTCTGAGAATGAACTTTTTGTGAGATTTCATTCTCAACAGGAAAGCAATGCTTTCTAATGTTCTCTTTTTGTGCACTATATCAGACATTGGTTTGCCAATCCCTAGCACCAAACTCGATGGTAAGTCCAATATAGTACGCGTGCCATTTTTATTGTTGAAGATAAGTTTATGTTCCTGACTGAACAGGGTGCGCCTGTCTTTGCTTGGCCAGTGCACGCTATTGGTTGATTTCTTTTTCCTTGCTGCTTTCTACAGGAGCTCGACTAAAAATTTTCTTCAGAACTGGCATTGGTGATTTGGATGATGTGGAGAATATTCTTCTGACACCTACATCAGGGAGCTCATACGCTTTTGACGCAAAAATCAGACAACTCAGAACTCTTCGTGGGATAGAAGGGTCTTCTTCCAATGGTAGGAAGAGCCTTTATACACGGAGAGTTGGACGGTGGAGTCAACTCTACACTGAGAAATCGGGTAGTAGAGTTCGTTTCATGGCAGAACTAGGAATTGTATCCCAATGTTGGATACATTCCTATCTCCTTTGAGAGGTCGCTCCCAATCCACCAGTTGTATTGGCAGCAACACGCCTTCGTACTGCCCTACTCTGTGGTTCTCCTCTCGTCTGAGAGATAAGACCAGAGTTTGATTCCTGCTGGACAATCAGGAATTACCACCAACAACGAACTCGCCAGAGAAGATCAAAAGAAGAAATGGATCTCCATTAGATTATTGTTGTGTACATGGAATGAAAATCCAAAATTTGTAATAGATTTCCATTATGATTTGTAAGAAAGTCTAAGAAAATGTAATAGACTTTTTATGATGAAATGAGAGTGGAAATGATAATTCTTCTATGCTCAATGATTTGTATTTGAATGAATTGTGGACATGATAAACTTTTCTGATTTAGAGTACATAATACTATCAGAGATAATATGGACGTGATAATATGTAGGAACTCAAGAAGAAAAGATTGATTTTTATACAGAGGTCAAGAATAGAAAATAACAAATGAGCAGGTAGATTCGGCATTTATCCAGAGGTTATAAAAACGTGATAAATAACGAATCCCCATAATAGAAGATTATGAACGGACGAATCGTCAGATGAATGTAATAAATGAACGAATGAACCGTCGGATGAATGTAATGAACGGATGAACCGTCAAGCATTAATGAATGTGTGAACCGTCGGATGAATGTGACGCTTCATTATTTGAAGAACTTCTGCTTATAAATATAGCAGAATTCTGACAAGAACGAACACTTTCATTCTTCAACATAAAAATGTCATCTGAAGAAGCATCCAAGAAAGCTGGAATCGCCCTGAAGGTTCAGAAAGGCACTGAAGAACACCCTGTTGATCTAGTTCAGCCGAAGGAAGTAGAAGCAGGCAAAGGTTCGTCTGCACCCAAGCCACCAAGGGACATTCTGGACTTCCTGCTCGAACCAGGAAGGACTGAAGAAGAAGAAGCCATGAGGATGGCCGCTTGCAAGTTCCTCGTGGGTTCCAGCAAGGAGGTTCTCGGCTCTTTTGCTGACCGCGTTTTCGAGAAGGACGGCAGTGGCCCGCGTCCAAATGTAGAGAAGGATGATAGTGATCTTCCTTAATATCATGTACTATGATTCATGATTAAAAATAAAATAAAATTTTATTTATAAACATGAACTTGTCTGATGATTACAAACATTTATACATAATACTTTTTAAGGAATTTGCCATTAATAGGCATCATAACTTTTCGACCATCCAGTTCTGAGAGTTGATAAGCTCCATTTGAGATAACTCTGCTTACGACATAGGGACCTTCCCACTTTGCGTCGAATTTACCTTTGCTCATATGAGTCATAGTCATAGGACGTCTGACTGTTAGAACAAGTTCTCCTTTTTGATACGCTCGAACTCTGACTTTCTTATTAAAAGCTCTTGAGATTCTAGCTTGATAGAATTCGATATTTTGTTGAGCAGATAATCGCTTCTCATCCAGAGCTTCTAATTCCTGAAGTCGAAGACGATCATTATTCTCGGCGGTAAGTTCATTAGCGATTGCTATCCTTAAAGAAGGAATTTGAATCTCTAATGGAAGAACAGCTTCACAACCATACACCAGAGAGAAAGGTGTACATTTAGTAGCATTATGAACTGTAGTACGGTAAGCCCACAAACATTCGCCAAGTTTCTCACTCCAATTACGTTTGTTAGTAGAGACAAACTTCTTTAGGAGTTTGATGATGGTCTTATTGAAAGCTTCTGCTAATCCGTTAGCTGCCGGATTATATGCGGTAGAAGCCACATTGTTGATCCGATGATCGTCACAGAATCGAGTAAACTTCTGACTGACGAACTGTGGTCCATTATCATGAATAATGCGTCGAGGAACACCAAATTTGTAGATGATGTGGTGTTTGATAAAGCTGATGACATTGGACGTTTTAACTTCAGATAAAGGGATGGCTTCGGCCCATTTGGAGAAATAATCGGTTATTGCGAGAATAAACCGATGTCCTTTTGATGACGGCGGATTGATCGGACCAATAATGTCCATGCCCCAAGCTTCGAAGGGCCATGATGCTGCTGTCGGATGTAGAAATTCTGAGGGTTGATGAATAAAATCCGCATGGATTTGACAAGCTTTACACTTCTTTGCATATTCGATGGCATCTGATACCATAGTGGGCCAATAATAACCCATACGTCGAATACGGTCCTGAAGTTTTGGGCCAGGCTGATGTGCTCCACAAATTCCATCATGTGCTTTGCGAATGATCTGTTGAGCCTCATCACCGGCTACACATCGAAGAAGTAGACCATCATAAGCTCGACGATATAAGGTTTTTGTAGTATAATTGTAATATAATCTGAGTGATCGTCGTCTGATAGATGCTGTCTCACTCGGATTATCTGGAAGAATATCATACAATACGAAGTCTAAGAAAGGAAGTCTCCAATCTTTATCTGTATTCTGAGTCTCAGCTGAATTACTGAAGATGAATTCCATACTAGAATCAGATGAAGAATATAATGATTTACGACTTAATCCAAATCCTCTTGTTGCATTGACATCATGAGATATTGATTCTTCAATGTCGACTGGAAGTCCTAAAGTCAGATTGTTTTCGAGATGAAATAGCTCTCGATTGCGGACAACAATCATCTGTTGTCGTCTAATCGAGATAGCTAACACCGCAGCAAGATTAGCAAGAGCATCAGCTTCTATGTTACATGCTCGCCTAACATGTTCAATGAAGAACTCTTCAAATAAAGAAGCCATAGATATAGCCGATTTATGATAAGGAACCAGATCTTGATGGCGAACTTCATAAGTGTCCCTTATCTGATTGACAATGAGTTTAGAGTCTCCGTACGCCTCCAAATGTTGAATATTCAGATGTTTAGCGAGTTGAAGACCAATGAGTAATGCATTATACTCAGCTACATTGTTTGAACATGGTTGATCAAGAGAATAAGCTCGTTGGATAGCAAGACCTTCTGGTGACACAAGAACAATTCCAACTCCAGCGACAATGTCTCCATTAGGACCAATTCTTGAAGCTCCATCAAAGAATAGACGCCAAATAGGATCTTCTTCAGCAATTTGGTTTGAATCTAGGAATTCATCTGGGATTTCATCATAGAGTTTTGAATTTTCGGGAATCGAATGAGCAGCCAGATAATCAGCTAGAGCTTGTCCTTTGACTGACTTTTGAAGAATATAGTGCATATCATACTGAGCAAGTAAGATTCCCCAGTTAGCCAATCGAGAATTCAAAACACTAGGTTTCTTCATCATAACCCGTATAGGATTGATCCTGGAAATGACATGAATAGTCTGGCCAATGATATAATGTCGTGTCTTTTGAACAGCGAACATCAAGGCTAGACATTCTTTTTCGACCGGTGAATATCGAGGTTCAGCTCCGGTCATAGTACGACTGAGATAGTAAATGGCTTGTTCATGACCATTTTTATTCTTTTGAGCAAGCAATGCACCCAATGAATGACTCATTGCTCGGGTATATAGGAGGAATGGAATTCCTGAAACGGGAGGTACCAATACTGGAGGGCTCATCAGATATTGTTTTATATCATCGAATGCTTTCTGACATTCATCATTCCAGACGAAAGAAACACCTTTCTTCATGAGTTTATTGAATGGTCTGCAGCGTCCTGAAAGATTAGAGATGAATCTCCTGATATAAGCGATCCTTCCTTGAAATCCTCGTAGCTCTTTTAAGGTGCGTGGAGGACGTATCTCTTGGATGGCTTTGATCTTCTCGGGATCCACGTGTATACCTTTAGAGCTAATGACGAAGCCGAGAAATTTACCACTAGAGACGCCTAAGAAGGACTTAGTAGGGTTCATCTTTAATTGATGCTTACACATTAGATCAAATATAGTCTTCAAATCTTGGATGTGATCCTCCTTTTGTCGACTTTTGACTGCAATATCATCAACGTAGCATTCGACTATTTTCCGCAAATGTTCACGAAATATAGTGCTCATGGCTCGTTGATAAGTTGCTCCTGCATTCTTGAGACCGAATGGCATAACTGTATAACAGTATGTACCAATCGGCGTTCTGAAAGAAGTGTGCTTCTCATCATCTGGAAACATTTTAATCTGATTGTACCCAGAATACCTGTCCATGAATGACATCCGTTCAAACCCACAGGTATTATCGATCATGACATCAGTAATTGGTAGAGGGAATTCATCTTTAGGACATGCCGCATTGAGATCGCGGAAGTCTATGCAAACTCTGATCTTGCCAGTCTTTTTAAGAACAGGAACTATGTTAGCCACCCAATCGGGATGTTGTTCCTCTCGAATAAACCCAGAGGCCATGAGTTTATTAACTTCAGCTTCAATTGCATCCATGATGTCTGGACGAAATCGTCGCTGTTGTTGCTTGACCGGTTTAGCGTTCGGCAATATATTGAGCTTGTGAGTTGCGATTTGTGGATCAAGTCCTGGCATATCTTTATAACTCCAAGCGAAGACATCAATGTAGTCACGAATAAGTTTAATCATGTCTTGCTTATCAGTTTCTGAAAGACTTTTACTGATGAATATCGGTTTGGGAGATCCCTCTTCACCAACATCTATTTGAACAAGTTTATCTTCAGTCGGAGGTTCTTTTTGCTCGAATCGGAACTCAAACTCATCTTCGTCTTCATCACTTTCTTTAGAACGGTCAATGGAGACCATGTTGGAAGACAGAATATTACAGTAAAAATCACCGATACTCGTATCGGAATCCCAAGAGGTGGTACTAGAAGAATCAGATCTCTTATCTTCGTCAGATTCGGGATCTTCATGAACAATATTGATAAAAGGAATAGGAGCAGTATAGCCCAATCCGCATTTCGTCCTCCCATATTTCAGAGAAGGAATATGAACAGGCATTTTTCTTCATTTTCTACTATTGAGGCCAGTCCTGAAGTCATAGCCCATATTTTTAATGATGTCTTTGGATTGCTGACTATAACGACGTAGTTGTAATCTTCCAGTATCATCATTTTTGTCCTCATCTTCGAAATCAGGAGGATTTTAGGGCCCTTTGTAGAAGAATATTGGAATGTCTCCTGGCTTTCTGCTGGGAACTAGAAAGTATGAAGATTGTACTAATTCTAAGGATACATCTGTATGAACAGTCTGTACAACTCCTATGGTTATTGTGCTCAAGTCATCTAACAAATGTAAATAACTATGAACATAATTACACACATCAATATACTGCAAAGATGGAGACTTTTCATTAAATTCAAAAGCAGCAGTATTTACATTGGGAGAAGGCTGAGCCTTAGAGATCTTAGCCAAATCAATGACTAAAGGGGGAGAAGAAGAACGAGAAGAAGCTTTGTTTCGATTAAGATCGATAACAAATGGCTCAGAAGAGGTGAGCTCCCTTGAAGTCTGAGATGGAAGAGTAGTCTGCCCTCCAACTGGGATTAGCAGAGTATCCTGTTTTATATGTGAAGATACAGGAACTGTAGTACACCCACTGACAGGAATGATCAGTGTATCTTGAGTAGACGACTGAGGTAATGGAGAAATCCGTCCACTCACTGGAATGATGAAAGAACCTTCTCCGGAGGGTTTGGGAGATTGTTGCTGAGTATTTCGACCTTTAACAGGGATTATTAAAGTCTCACTCTGTGAATCTTCTTTCTCCATAGCTTGTATTACCCTTGTATACTCTTCTTTGTACATCCGGAAATCATTGAAATAGGCTTCAATCCCATGGAAGGGATTTATATCAGCGACTTCCTTTTGTACTCTTCCATTGCTATCAATGTATTTGAAACACTGATGAAGAGTAGAAGGCACCACATTATTTTCATGAAGAAATGGTCTCCCCAAAAGAAGATTATAGGATCCCACAATCTCGATCACATAGAAAGTGACTTTGGATCTGAAATCGCCTATCTGAAGTTTCAGATGAATCTTCCCCAAAGGCTCACTTCGGCTTTGATTGAATTCCAGGATAGTGGTAACCGTCTTGGAAAGCTTGTGAAGAGGGATTTTTAGTTCATCCAACAGACTCTTTGGCATTATGCTTATAGCAGACCCTGGATCAATGAGGATACGATCTATCTTCATTGTATCGATATAACCGGTGTAGTAGAGAGGCCGATCATGTCGATTATCTTCCAGTAACATGTCATCTTGTGTAAAGGTGATATTTGGGATAATCTCCAACACACTGTTGCAATGTAAGCAAGTGGCAGGTTCTGCATCTGGCTTTTTTAACTGTGCAAGCAAGAATCAGCTTGAAGAAGTGCTTCACTTAACGTCTCCCGAGTCTCTTTGGAGAGACGTAGAAGTTCAAAGAGGGACATTTTAGCTGGAGTATTAGCAAGTTGAGCTAAAATGTCGAAGTTATAAGGTTTTTGAAGTCCAAGAGGAGGGAACTTCTTGATTGGCTTATCAAACCGAGCCTGTTGTTTGCCTTTCTCAAGAGCTGTGGGCTTGGAAAGAGCAGGTTCAACTGGTGCAGTGGAAGGAATAGGTGCAGTGGATGATTCTTCTTCAAGAGGAACATTAGAAGGAGGGATATCAGGAGTATCCTCAGGATTCTTGGAATAATCCTTTAGATAAGGTTTTCCTGTTCGAGTAGCACCAGCAAGTGCTTCTTCTTTATCTTTTGGCTCTGTGTCAGAAGTAGACCCAAGAGAAGTCATATGACATGACTTAATCTTTCCAGTCTTCTTGGACTTTCGAGAAGTAGTCTTTTGAAGAGGAGGAGATTCAAAATCTGCCACTAGATCAGGATGTATCCACATGATTTCTCCTGTTTCCATAGTAATTGGCACCAAACCTTCAGCCTTTGGAGGAGGAAGATTCACTATGTCAAGAGTTGCCTTGGGAATAGGAATGATCCCACTTTCAAGGAGTTGAGGAGAAAAATCTCCAAATTGCATAGAGACGACATTGGAGGTGACGGTTTTCTCTTTTGGAGTAAGAGAGATAGCTCCAGATTTAATCATTTCTTGGATCTTTCCTTTCAGTACATAACATGTACGAATTGTGTGACCCAACATTCTGTGGTATGGACAGTATTTGGGATGATCTGTCTTACCAGCTTCATCAGGTTTCTTGATTTCAGGTAATTGTATTTTATTACCTTTCAACAGACATTCAAAGATACCAAGGACATCGTCGTCATCAAAAGAGTATTCTTCTTTAGGGCGAGGTGCTCTTTGTTGTTGAGTTGTAGAGATAGGAGAAGTTTGAACATTTGATGCATCTTTGCTCTGAAGATTAACTTCAAGGGTTTTTTTTCCCTTGCGAGCATTAGATTTAGCATTATTGTTAGTACCTTGACCTGTTTCTTTGGGAGTCATCTGCACTCCTAAACCTTTGAAGGTTTCAGCACTAATTTCTGCGGCCTTGGCACTAACTATGAAGGAAGGCCAGTCTTGAAATTGAGTAGATCCTGTCCACATGCTGATGATTGGTAACAAGTTTGATTTGCATGTGTCGATGGTGACAGCATCAGGAGTTCCAAGAGGCATCTTTAGAGCTTCTCTTCGAAACCGTTCAATAAAATTCTCTGTAGTTTCATTATTTTTCTGCTTGATTCTAATAAGAGCAAACATAGTCATGTCATTGAGCCCTTCATAGAACCGTTTAAGAAACATTTGTTTGAAACCGGCAAATGAGGTAATACACCCGTCTGGGAGACTTCTATACCATTCATAAGCCGTTCCCTTGAGACATCCAACAAACACCCGAGTAAGGAGGGCGTCACTTGGTTGCAGTTGGTCAGTCATCACTTCAAAGTGATTAATAAACTGACTTGGAGAAGTGGTTCCATCATAGAAGGAGATAGTAGGAGGCTTGTATTTAGGAGGATACGATACTTGCTTCCATTCTATCGGATAAGGTTGTTTGATGCCTAACCTTTGTAAACCATCTTTTTGTTTGAATGCCTCAAATTGAGTTTTGAGATTCTTAAATTCTTCAGAGACAACTCCGGAAGATTGTGGAGTTGTAGCTTGTAGAGAATAGTTGGGAAGAGGAACAGCATTATAAGCACTACCCCCAGCTCCAGAGAAACTAGGATTTGGTTGAGCTGGTCCAGGAGTATTGGATTATACTGCTGGAGGAACTTGTACTGGACTTACAACAGTGTCAATTGGTATGGCGTCTGGTACAGTCTGTCGATTTTGCATCTGTGTTGCCATGAGTTCATACATCGACTTCATAGTATCAGCCATAGACTTCATTTGTTGTTCCAAGGAAGCAATTCTTTGTTCTTGAGGAGTCAAGAAAGAAGAAGGTTCATCATTATTCCCATCAACCATATAATTCGTGACTGTACGAGGGATTATTGATGAACTGGTGGATGTCGTTTGTTCTGAATCATTGCTTTGTGCATCAAAGTCAATTATAGGAGAACTACCCCCAGTAGGAAGAGGTGGGAAGTTAGATTCTCCGAGAAATTCAGAATCATCTTCAGAAATCAAAGTCCTTTGACTAGAAGCCAGGACTCTTGCTCTTGTGCCTTTATATACTCCATCTGGACTATCATCTCTATCCCCAGTATTCCGAGAGGTCATGTTGACAGAAGCAAACAAAGGCTCATCTTCATCAGGCATAGGTTCACACTGAATCCGATTGAAGACAGATTGTCGTTTTGTTTGACATCTGCATTGCATTGTGACTCTCGGCTGGAAGTCACATTCATGATCAACGTAGTCCTGAACCATTGATTGACATCTGCATTGAATTATGACTCTTGGCTGGAAGTCACATTCAGCATGATCCATTGTCATAGAATTATTCCTTCTCTTCTGTTGAAGGTGTTCTCGTAAATCTGTCTGTGATGACTGAGGTACATCAGAGAACAATCATTGTGTATTTTTAGGAATATATTTCTGGTTCTTGGATTTTGATGGCTCTTGATTATATAGGGAGTGATTAATATGAGCCACATAATTTCTAGCATACTCTGCATCCGGATCTTTAATCTTCATATCCGATTGGTGGGGTTTCTTAACACCAGAAGTGTTTCCCAAACGGGTTTGATTAAGTTTTGTTCTTAGATCAGTTGGAGGTAATACATTGATTTTTGAAACTTGGAGTTTTCCTTCCACTGATCTGGATATTTGCAGAGAAGGAAGAGTTGAACCACCCCCTTGATTAGGAGTTGGTAACAGACCCTCTTTCATAGACAAATTCTGTGCCCAATTCGAAGAAGTCGTAGAAGAAGACATTAAGGAATGTTTCTTCTTAGACTTATTCAAGTTTGGAGACATAGAATGTCCAGAAGGAAGAGTAGTCAAAAGACCATCTCCTTTTCTTTGACTGACAAAATTGTCAGTCAACGCTGTTCCTGAAGTAAAGACTACAGGAGCAGAAGAAACAACTAAAGAGTTATTTCTTTTCGAAGGAACTTTGTGTGGAAGACCACCCCCAGTTCTAGTAGAACTTGGCAAAGAAGAAGAGATAGCTAAAGAGCTATTCTTCTTAGATGAAATACACGCTGAAACAGGCTTGGTTAAAGAACCAGTGCTGTTAGCGTGACTTTTGATTTTAGAATTACACGCTGAAACAGATTTGGCTAGGGAACCAGTATTGTCAGCGTGATTTTTGGGATTGAGATTGTACGCAGGAACATATTTGGCTAAGGAGCCAGTACTGTCAGTATGACTTTTGACTGTGAGATTGCACACTGGAACAGACTTGGCTAAAGAGCCAGTACTGCCAGCGTGACTTTTGACTGTAAGATTGTACGCTGGAACAGACTTGGCTAAGGAGCCAGTGCTATCAGCGTGACTTTTGAATGCTGTCGTCTTTGAGCGCACAAGAGTGTGCGTGCTTGTAGTAGAGTCTTTGCCAGTGTTAGGAGTAGACACTGTGGCAGAGATTCCACCATTGACTGCCAACTGATTCTTAGGGACATAGATAGAGCGTCCCTTTGACTTAGCAGTGGTGATAGAGGCTGAAGTGGGTTTGCCACCCTTAGCCCGCTGCATTTCTTCGTAGGCGAGTTGATCGAATTGGATCGATATCACCTTCTTCGTCGAGCCGACTGACGAAGTGTCGCATTGAGTTGTTGCCATCTCAGAAGAGGAGATGGTTTTCCCCAGCAGAGTCGCCAATTTTTTTCCATAAATAAATTCACTTTATTTATTGTGTATCTGGGAAAATTACAACTGTAGGAATCTGATCTAGAAGACGATCGCTTTATCCCTTGGACTATGCGAAGAAGAAAAGCTCTCAAAATTTTGACAGTAAGTTAGATAACTATGTATCTGTATAATGAATGAGAAAAAGAACTCTATTTATAGAGTCAAAAATAACTGAAAGGATAACTGTCTTCACAACCTGTGCCTAGTTGAAAATCACGCAGGATCTAATATACGAAAGGTTGTGAGCAGTTACTGGACGTGGCCTGTAACTGTTGGACACATGGCAATCATGCATGAGTCGTGTGCAAGTTACAGGACACGCAGACGAGAGATCAGTGGCATGGCTGCCACGTACTCCAATTTGATGAAATCCACGCAGACTTGTTGAAGACGAAATCCACGCAGACTTGAGTCAGAAAGCTTCAAAATCCACGCAAACTTGGGGCAAGAAACTTCAGAATCTACGCAGACTTGGGGCAAAAAGCTTCAAAATCCACGCAGACTTGGGGCAGAAAGCTTCAAAATCCACGCAGATGTGGGACAAGAAACTTCAGAATCCACGCAAACTTGAGACAGAAAGCTCAAAATACACGCAGACATGAGGAAGGAACATATAAGTTCAAAATACACGCAGACTTGAGCCAGAAGGCTCAAAATATACGCAATATTGAGGCAGAACTGCCAGCTGTCTTGATTCGACGTGCCTCGACTGACACAAAATCTCTGACCGTGATTGCTTTTGTCAGTCGCATTAAATGACAAGAACCTCTTTTGGTACGCCAACTTGGTGAAGGCTGAGTCTTGCTGAAGAAGATTTCAAAAGTCACGCAATAGTCGGCTGTGATCTCTCGAGTTCCGTGCATACGTGGCATACGAGAAGACATTCTTCGACTGTCGTGCTGTCAGTCATAATGACACTCTGACAAAATGATGAGCTGTCTCCCAGCGTGATTTTTTAAATATTGTCTTGATCAACCCAGCGTGACTTTCATTTTTAAGGCCTACACACCAACAATACCGAAAACGAATCCCTCCTAGGCCGAACGGTCCCAGCGCCCTGCCGCGCCACGTTCGAGGGAATACCCATGCACGGGCTTTTATATCTTTAAGTCCATTTGACCATGCAACGAATCTTATCTTTCAAACAACCAAGCAAGTTTACTTATCTCTATTTCAATTGGCACAACGCCCGAATGTCATCAACGAACGCCCGAAGGCCGTAAACATTTCGAAAGGGCACCATACCGCATTATCATCTCGTATTTCTTCCGTTAACATTCTATGTTCTTACGCTTCAAACTTCGTTTCAATGTTCAATGGCATTATGCCTCAACTCAATGTTTATCAACCGAACGACCCGAAGGTCCCGGACACCTTTCGAGGTATTATGTCATATCCGACAGTTCTGCCACATTCATGCCACAACTGTATTCTTTCGCAACGAAGCCACCTTTTATTATCTCATGCACGTAGGCACGTTTCGACACATTTATCATCTATCCTTCGTGTCGTGCACTTGCTGCACGCGTCGAAGCCATATTTCCATGCTTAGTATTCAATGTCCGTGGCTTGCGCGCTAGGGCGCTCGCCTATTGTCTTTCAATGTTCTAGCCGTTCTAACTCGTGCGCGAAGGCACGGTATGGTTCGTGCACTAAGGCACTCGCCGAGTACAGTTATCCCACGTTCGTATGTCTTGTGCACCGAGGCGCTCGCCTTTGCGATATCCAATGTTCCATAGCGACTCGTACGTTTGTCGTACGATTCATTTCAATTGTTCTATCTAGTGTTCGACATGCACTACGTTTATCTCTCTATCGAGCCACGTCTGTGGCGTTGATAGGTTAACTCAGTATTCAATGATATGTATTTTATTTAAGCATGACGGAGTAGAAAAGAGAGTTAATGTCCCCCCACCTTGAATCAATGTGCCGTGTCGTTTCGCCGAGCCGATGCGGCTCGATTTCATAACTTTGTTGCACGGTCACTCTCCTGACTTAGCCATTCGAGCATTTCGTGCTTATTGAATTATACATCCGATTTGGGCTTACCGTGCCAACGCTTCCGTTCGTCGCAAGGCGACGATTTGCTTTCGCGGACCCCTTACTGAATACGGCAAAAGATCGACCTCTAACATTTCAGCGTAAACGTATAGCCTGCACATGAAACCAACTAAAATCAATACTTGTATCGATTCGGACTTGCGCCTTGGTCGATTCGATTTCTTAGAATCTTCGAGCCGTCTCAACGCACTTATCCTTTTTCGGCAACGCGGCGCTTCGCATCGATTCACTCGATGCATTCTTTGGGACAAGGCAACTCTTCGCATCGACTTAGTTCGATGCGTTGCTCAGGACAACTTAATGCTTGCATCGTTATTACTCGACGCGTTCCTCGGGTCGATATGTTTCTCGGGTCAACACAACTCTTCGAGTCAACGACTCAGCATAATGCACCGTGCGGAGCGGGGCATTACAAATCAAGCCCAACGGCAAAGCTCCAAGAAAACCATACAGCGGTCCGGTCCCGTCGAAGGGAATCTTATGGAGAGCTCACTCGCCGAGACGCAGCCCGCTGCATCTAGGACTTATTCCAACAGAAGTCGTTCCATTAGTTGGATCGATTCTCGTAACTTCCGTACAAATCGAATTGAATCGATGCCGCAAGGCGTTAACGTTTACCAAGCTTAGCGATCGAGTCAGATGGCCATCTAAGTTCCCGGCCGATCTGGCTCGGTGCAAGCATATTATGAAGTTCCGTCGCCTATCGAAAGCGGGGCGCTAAATAATATACCACTAAGAAAAAGTTTCGTCCCGAAACTTAAGAACAAGGGTCTGACCTTAATTTAAACGAACAACGCAGGGTACTTCTCTTTCTTCTCCGCCTCCATCTCCCACGTCGACTCCTCGACTGTATGGTTCCGCCAAAGCACGTGGACCAAGGACATCGACCGATTTCGTAGCACCTTCTCCTTGCGGTCCAAAATTTGAATAGGCTCCTCCGAGTAAGACAAGTCAGTACGTAGCTCCAACTGATCGAAGCTAACCACATGACTTGGATCGTGCATGTATTTTCGAAGTTGTGAAACGTGAAAAACATCGTGCACATCAGCTAAGACAGGAGGTAGTGCGATCCGATAAGCAACCGTCGCAACTCGCTCAATGATCTCGAAGGGGCCTACAAATCTCGGGCTCAACTTGCCTTTAACGCCGAACCGCATCACACCGCGCATGGGCGTTACTTTCAGAAACACATGGTCCCCGACCAAGAACTCTAGCGGTCGTCGACGAAGATCTGCGTAGCTCTTTTGTCGACTTTGCGCGATGCGGAGTCTATCTCGAATCAAGCGGACCTTTTCGACGGTCTGCTCCACCAGTTCCGGTCCGAGCACTTGTCGCTCTCCGACTTCATCCCAGCATATCGACGAGCGACACTTCCTCCCGTAGAGCACTTCGTATGGAGCCATCTGAATTCTCGACTGATAACTGTTGTTATACGCAAACTCCGCAAGCGGCAAATGCGTATCCCAACTAGTCTTTAGGTCGATCGCACACAGACGCAACATATCTTCTAAGATCTGATTGACTCTCTCCGTCTGACCGTCTGTTTGGGGATGGTATGCCGAGCTAAAGTTCAGTTTGGTCCCCATCGCCGCTTGGAGGCCCGTCCAGAAACGCGATAGGAATCGCCCGTCTCTGTCCGAAATTATTGAGGCCGATACCCCATGCAATCGAACAATCTCATCGACGTAGATTTGTGCTAACCGATCGACGCTCCATCCTACTTTAATTGCGATGAAGTGAGCCGACTTGGTCAATCTATCAACAATGACCCAAATCGCGTTATTCCCTCGCGGCGTCTTCGGAAATCCCACAATGAAATCCATCGAGATATTGTCCCACTTCCACTCGGGAATGGCGATGTTCTGCAGCTCTCCGCCTGGCCGTTGGTGTTCCGCCTTCACCTGCTGACACGCCATGCATTGCGATACGAACGTAGCCACGTCTTTCTTCATGTCGTGCCACCAGAAGTTTGTGCGCAAGTCCTTGTACATCTTGGTGCTTCCAGGATGTAACGAGTACATCGCATAATGTGCCTCCGTCAAAATTTCTTTCCTGAGTTCGGCAGTTTCAGGAATGCAGAGCCTTTCCTTTAGTCGCATCGCCCTGTCTCCGTCTTCCGCAAAGTCAGTCGCCCTTCCGTTGAAATCAGCTCGTGCATTTTCTTCAGGAATGAGTCGTCCTCCTGTGCGGTCTTTATCTTGCTAAGCAGGCTCGATCCTAACTTCAGCTGCGCTAGGTGCAGGTGTCGATACTCAATTCCGAGTTCAATACCCATCGCTTCAAGGTCCCGCCGTATCTCCTTGTTTATGGCCAGTGTTCCCATAAACATTCTGCTAAGTGCGTCGGCCACTACGTTTCCCTTGCCCGGCGTATACTCGATCGTTAGCTCGTAATCTTTTATGAGTTCGAGCCAACGTCGCTGTCGTAGGTTGAGTTCCCGTTGTGTAAATAAGTATTTCAGGCTTTTGTGATCTGTGTAGATTCTGCATGCCACACCATAGAGGTAGTGCCGCCATAACTTCAACGTAAAGACGATTGCCGCCACTTCTAGGTCATGCGTCGGGTAGTTTTTCTCGTGCTGCTTCAACTGTCGTGAAGAGTAGGAGATGACTTTGTCTCTCTGTATGAGTACGCACCCGAGGCCAGTTCCCGACGCGTCGCTGAATATCTGAAAGCCCTCTGGACCGTCTGGAAGTGCAAGGATTGGAGCTGAGACGAGCCGTTGCTTCAACTCTTGAAAGCTGGATTCACAGTCGTCGCTCCATTCAAATACTACTCCCTTCTGGGTGAGGCGAGTCAGAGGCGACGCTAATTTTGAAAAGCTTCGTAAGAACCTACGGTAGTAGCCCGCTATGCCAAGGAAACTCCGAATGTCGCTAGCCGAGGCAGGTCGTTTCCAATCCACCACCGCATCAATCTTCTTTGGGTCCACCGCGACACCTTCGGCAGAGATTACATGTCTGAGGAATGTCACGCTACTCATCCAGAACTCACACTTACTCTGCTTGGCGTATAATTTGTTTTCACGCAGAATTTGCAGTACCGTCTTCAAATGTCATGCATGTTCTTCCCGATTCTTTGAGTAGACTAGGATATCGTCGATGAACACGACTACAAATTTATCGATTTGAGGTCGGAAGACTCGGTTCATCAGATCCATAAATGCGGCTGGGGCATTCGTCAAACCGAACGGCATGACTAGGAATTCGTAATGACCATATCTAGTGCGGAAGGCAGACTTTGATACGTCGTCAGACTTGATCTGCAATTGATGATAGCCTGAACGAAGATCGATTTTTGAAAATACTGACGCGCCTTGCAGTTGGTCAAACAAGTCGTCGATTCGTGGCAAAAGATACTTGTTCCGCACGGTCGCCTTGTTGAGTTCACGATAGTCGATGCATAGCCGCATCAACCCATCCTTCTTCTTCACGAACAATACGGGAGCTCCCCCCGGAGAGACGCTAGGGCGAATAAATCTGCGGTCTAGCAACTCTTGTAATTGCACCTTCAGCTCCTTCAGTTCTGCTGGTGCCATTCGGTAAGGCACCTTGGATATTGGCCGTGTATCCGGAAAGGTGTCGATGCTGAATTCTATTTCTCGATCCGGCAGCATCCCTGGCATCTCGTCAGGAAAAACGTCGGGAAACTCTGCCACAACATCAGTCTACATTGTGTTTGTATTATCCTTCCGCGTGTCTCGGACTGATGCCAAGTATCCCGCGCAGCCGGAACGCAGCATACGCCTCGCCGAGATTGCCGACACCATTATAGCCGTCTTCGAGACCGTACCGTACGAATATGAGAACTCTGTCTCACCCGGAAGACGAAACACCACTCTCTTCTCCGCGCACTCGATCGTTGCACGACAAGCGCCCAACCAATCCATGCCCAGGATGATGTCGTAATCCTTGATGTCTAGTACGACGGCATCCAAGGATAGATATCTTTCTCCGATGTAAATGTGGCCATCCCTACAAATAAAGTTCGCGGGCATATCGACTCCCTACGGAGTGGTAACGCTAATATTTATATCTAGTGATTGCATGGTTATTTTATTTTTCTTTCGCATAATCAGCAGATATAAAGCTATGCGTCGCACCCGAATCAAATAATACTCGAGCAGGTATATCTTTGTAGAGTAATATACCTGTTACAACCGTATCTGTCACGCCCCAGAACCAGAATACTGGAGAGCGGGGGCGTACATAGCCAGCTACGTATATTGAAATAGAATACATCTCAACTATACGGTCACGGCTGTCTAGATATGAGGGTTTACTACAAGCCAACGGTCTATTATGGTCAAGCCTATTGTCTCAATCTCAAGCAAGTAATATGATCACAAGATGTTTGACCACCAAATATACAATAAAAGGCGTCCCAAATATTACATATCAGCTGATCATGAAGCTAGTCGTACAAAATGCTGGGACTAGCAAGAGTTAAGTCATACATGATCAACCCTAGGATTTGTTAATCATGTTTACAGCCCGTAGGCAGACAGTAAGTAAAGTACATCGAGCTAACAGGTGCTCGTCGGCTAAACGCCTCAAAAGAATAATTTTTACAATAGAGTGAGCGAAACAAAATAGAAAACCCACTCGTAGCCCGGGTTCCTTCTAGTCGCCACCATCGGGCTGGAGGTTCGGTAGATCCTCGGGTGCTGCTCCGAAATCTGGCCACACAAAACCAGCTGGGTCAAACCCCAGAAGAGCAAGTGCCACAAAGGAGGCCACGAAATAAGAACAAAAGCCAGCATATCAGAACATAAGAAAATAAAAGAAGTACAGGTAATTAGAGCACATCAGGGCAATAAACGACTAGGGGCGTGGAACCATTCCGGGAGCCAGGTTACAATCCGTAAACCAAACAAGGACCGGGGTTGTAACCCTTCGCCTGAATATCTCCCTATCCCTACCCAATTATTGTTAAAGCAAGTAAAACAATCATGTTCAGGAGTACCAGGGTACAGGGACTAGACAAGACTTAGACAGAGCTAGACATCATTCATTCACAAGCGGCCAAGCAATTACTACGGCTTACTACGGCTTACTCATCATTTTGTCAGAGTGTCATTATGACTGACAGTACGACAGTCGAAGAATGTCTTCTCGTATGCCACGTATGCACGGAACTCGAGAGATCACAGCCGACTATTGCGTGACTTTTGAAATCTTCTTCAGCAAGACTCAGCCTTCACCAAGTTGGCGTACCAAAAGAGCTTCTTGTCATTTAATGTGACTGACAAAAGCAATCACTGTCAGAGATTTTGTGTCAGTCGAGGCACGTCGAATCAAGACAGCTGGCAGTTCTGCCTCAATATTGCGTATATTTTGAGCCTTCTGGCTCAAGTCTGTATGTATTTTAAACTTATACGTTCCTTCCTCATGTCTGCGTGTATTTTGAGCTTTCTGTCTCAAGTTTGCGTGGATTCTGAAGTTTCTTGTCCCACATCTGCGTGGATTTTGAAGCTTTCTGCCCCAAGTCTGCGTGGATTTTGAAGCTTTTTGCCCCAAGTCTGCGTGGATTCTGAAGTTTCTTGCCCCAAGTTTGCATGGATTTTGAAGCTTTCTGACCCAAGTCTGCGTGGATTTCGTCTTCAACAAGTCTGCGTAGATTTCATCAAATTGGAGTACGTGGCAGCCATGCCACTGATCTCTCGCCTGCGTGTCCTGTAACTTGCACACGACTCATGCATGATTGACATGTGTCCAACAGTTACAGGCCACGTCCAGTAACTGCTCACAACTTTGCGTATGTTAGATCCTGCATAATTTTCAACTAGGCACAGGTTGTGAAGACAGTTATCCTTTCAGTTATTTTTGACTCTAGAAATAGAGTTTTTTTTCTCATTCATTGTACAGATACATAGTTATCTAACTTACTGTCAAAATTTTGAGAGCTTTTCTTCTTCGCATAGTCCAAGGGAGAAAGCGATCGTCTTCTAGATCGGATTTCTACAGTTGTAATTTTCCCAGATACACAATAAATAAAGTGAATTTATTTATGAAAAACAAATTGGCGACTCTGCTGGAGAAAACCATCTCCTTTTCTGAGATGGCAACAACTCAATGCGATACTTCGTCAGTCGGCTCGACGAAGAAGGTGATATCGATCCAATTCGATCAACTCGCCTACGAAGAAATGCAGCAGGCTAAGGGTGGCAACCGCACAGAGTTAACATCGTCTTATGTTTTGATTCGATAAATATAAGTCCATTCTAGCCCGAAAAGCTAGTGACCTTCATATAGTTAAGGGCGACAGGTTTGGAAGTGCAAGGTATACGTATATCCTGCATGGATGGATCTGAATAGCGAGCACTTATAACATGACAGGAAAAGCGGATAGGCGTATTCATCTTGCGTCAGTGCAAGGGCGAGTGCGTCGATATTGCTAAGTTGCTCCACGAATCAAACACGAGATTGCTTGTCTGTTTACTTATGCGAAGTGAATAACATGCTTGCCATGCTTTACAGTCTTTAAATATGCCATGAACTCATCCTAAGGAGAACATCGAAAGAGAACTAAATTGTATGCTTGCACGAATCAATACAATACTAAATATCGGTTTGTTAAGTGGGTTTTTGATCAGTACAGCGAGGACGAAAGTACTAATCCCCCACTAGTTTGCTAGCAGGTTCAGGGATTGGTCTGCTCGTGGCGAAGCTTCGCTTGAACGCGTTGAGGCTTGGAATGCCGAAGCGTATTGAAGCGTGCGATCGCATTGACGCTCGGACTCGCGACAGGATTGATACGGCCGAGATATAGAAGGCATGATGTATGGAACGGTAAAATCTTTTGTGGGCAAGAGAGAAATTGAGTGTTGTAGCCAATCTGGCAAATTCCGTTGGGCTATCGAAAGCCTTTGTAATCTGATTTTGAATATCAATAAAGAGAATCATTTTTGTATACTCTGTTTTCCTTTCGTTGTAAATGTTCAACTCAAAGATAACCATTTGAGAAATTATCATCTTGCCTTGCACGAGCGCAACTCCAGGCTCGTGCGGCATCATGTCCCATGCGAGGACGATGATTCGGGTGATTTCGGGTCGGGGCGTGACAAATTGGTATCAGAGCTCTAGGCTTAATTTCCTCTGGACGCTTGCTTCATTACAATTCCAAAACGTTGCCCACCACCAATCGAAATCACTCTTGACTCTACTCGATGCCGCACTAGATGTTCCATACAATAAGTCTAATACAAATCATGTAATTTTGCTGCGTGTTGTTTTGGAAATTACATGGTGTTGCCGGATAAGTCGGGAAAGGTATGTTGCTGCAAGTGCAACGAGTTGCGAGATGTGAATTCAAGGATATGTTGCTGCGGATGCAACATGTCGTGAATTGTAAATTGAGATATTCGTTGTCTGCAACGAACGATACAAGAAATGTTGGTTGCATCGATATAATAAAAGTCGTGGAATGTTGCTGCAGCAATTGCCACGCGTTGATTGTGAATGATACGTTGAAAAGAAAAATGAAAGTTGATGTTGAATGTGTCGAACGGATTCACATATCGATTTTGAATGTGTGTTTGCGATGAAAAGCGATAAGTCAATATCGAATGTGTTGAAACGGATTTGAGCATTGACTTTGAATGTCGAAAATGAAATGTTGCACGATGTGCAATGCGTATTGAAAGTAAAATGTTGCACGTGGTGCAACGCATGTCGAAAGTAAAATTTATGCACGTGGTGCAACGCGTATCAAAGTAATCGCTGCACGAAGTACAACGGATATCGAGAATGAATTTTTGCACAAGATGCAACGGAAGAAAACGAAAGTCATAAATCGAGAAACGAAATCGGTTCGGTTGTGTACCGAGCTTGTGTTGGCAAATGAATGCATTGGCCGAGTTGCGTCGATTTTGATTAATTAGAGTTACGGTTGTGATCAAGCACGATCACTGCAGAAATCGTGAGTCGAAAGAGATCGTTGGTTCGTAAAGAGTACATTGCGACGGAAGTAACTTGATTTCTGGGTGGTATATGGCATACCACCGATGCAATGAATGGCTCGATTCCGAGTGGTATATGTAATCGATCATGACATCGGTAATTGGAAGAGGAAACTCGTCTTTAGGACAAGCTGCATTGAGATCGCGAAAGTCTATACAGACTCGGATCTTGCCGGTCTTTTTGAGGACAGGAACGATGTTAGCCACCCATTCAGGATGTTGTTCCTCTCGAATAAATCCGGAAGCCATAAGCTTGTTGACTTCAGCTTCAATTGTATCCATAATGTCTGGACGAAATTGTCGCTGTTGTTGTTTGACTGGTTTAGCATTTGACATGATATTAAGTTTGTGTATTGCAATCTTTGGATCTAATCCTGGCATATCCTCATAACTCCAAGCGAAGACATCGATATAATCATGAATAAGCTTGATCATGTCTTGTTTATCTATTTCTGAAAGACTTTCGCTGATGAATATTGGTTTAGGGGACCCCTCTTCACCAACATCAATTTGGATCAGTTTATCTTCAATAGGAGGTTCTCTCTGCTCAAACCTGAATTCCCATTGATTATCTAATCTTTGAGCCCATTGTTCTGATTCTGGTGATATTTTAAACTCCTCCTCATCTTTATCATTTTCTGGTGGGCCATCGATAGAGACCATATTGATGGATAGAATAGAACGATGAAAATCGCCAATACTAGTGTCAGAATCCCAAGAGAGGGAATCGGAAGACTCAGATCGTTCGTCTTCATCGGATTTTGAATCTTCATGGACTATGTTGATAAAGGAGGTTGGAGCAATGTAACCCAAACCATATTTTGTCCTTCCGTATTTTAATGGAGGAATTCGAACAGGCATTCTTCTTCCTTTTCCATTATTGAGGCTGGTTCTGAAGTCATAACCCATATTCTTGATGATATTTTTGGACTGTTGACTGTAGCGACGTAGTTGTAACCTTCCAGTATCGTCGTTTTTGTCATCTTCTTCCAGATTAGGAGGATTCTGGGGTCTTTTATAGAAGAATATTGGATTTTCTTCCTTCTTTCGAATAGGGACCACGAAGTATGATTTTTGTATAGACTCTAATGATACGTCTGTATGAAGAGTTTGAACAACTCCTATAGCTAGTGGCTCTAAGCTATCTAGCAATTATAAATAACTTTGTACATGATTACATACATCAATATACTGCAAAGGAGATGCTTCATTAATATTAGATACTGTATTTACAACAGAAGGCTGAGCCTTATCAGACTTAGTCAAATTAATGACAAAAGGGGGAGAGGAAGAGCGATCATAAATTTTGTTTCGATTAAGATCGATAACAAAAGGCTCAGAAGAGGTGAGCTCCCTTGAAGAAGATCGTGGATAAGTAGTACGTACACTGACTGGAATGACTAGAGTATCTGGTTTAGTCTGAGAAGATGGAGGGGGAGTGGCACGTCCACTGACGGGAATTATCAGCGAACTTTGTGGAGTTTGGGAAGACGATACAGTAGTACGTCCACTGACAGGAATTATCAGTGAGCCTTATGGAGCTTGGGCAGGTGATGAAGTAGTACATCCACTGACAGGAATTATCAGTGAGTCTTCTTCAGACGATTTAACAGACTGCGGAGGAGTGATACGTCCTTTTACAGGAATAACAAAAGTGTCGACTTTTGATATCTCATCATCATTATCCATAGCTTGCAAGACTTTTGAATATTCATCTTTGTACATGCGAGCGTCATTGAAATAAGCTTCGACTCCCTTAAATGGATAGAGATCTGCAACCTCCTTTTGAACTTTTCCATTATCATCAACATATTTGAAGCACTGATGAAGAGTTGAAGGAACGACATTATGTTCATGCAAGAATGGTCTCCCCAATAGAGCATTGTATGAGCAACCATGATTGTCGATGATGTAAAAAGTAACTTTAGTGCGAAGATCGCCTATTTGAAATTTGAGGCGAATCTTGCCCAAAGGCTCACTTTTTCCTTGATTGAAAACCAAGATGGTAGTGATAGTGCTAGAAAGACTATGCACAGGTATCTTCAGTGCATCTAGCATAGCCTTTGGCATAATACTGAGAGCGGATCCTGGATCAATCAGTAAACGGTCAACCTTCATAGAATCGATATATCCTGTATGATATAAAGGACGGTCATGTCGATTATCCTCTAGTAGCATATCATCCTGCGTAAAAGTAATGTTTGGAATTAATACCAATACATTATGGCAATGAGAGACAGGTTCTGTTTCCAACTTCTTGAGGAGAGTTAGGCAGGTTTCTGCTTGCAGCAGTACTTCACTCAGAGTTTTTCGAGTCTCCTTAGAGAGGCGTAAGAGCTCGAAAATTGACAATTTAGCTGGTGTATTGGCTAGTTGAGCCAATATATCAAAATTATAAGGCTTTTCAAGTCCTGTAAGAGATGATTTCTTCAATGGTTTATCGAAGCGAACTTGTTGTTTGCCTTTGTCAGCTGCAATTGGCTTAGAAGGAACTGTCTCAACAGGATCATTTGAAGGCTCTTCAGTAGAGACTGGTGTTGGAGCTGTAACCGGAGGGACATCATGAGTTTCTCCAGGAATGTCAGCATAATCTTTTAGATATATTTTTTCTGACCGAGTTCCAGCATGAACTTCGACTTCAGATTCCGGTTCAGGGTCTATAGAAACCATATTGCAATTCTTTATCTTGCTCTTGGTTCTTTTATGCTTGATGAGAGCTTCATTCCAGAAACCAAGGCCAACACGAGATTGATTATGCCTCATAGTGATGGCTAAAGGTGCTCGGAGTCCTTTGTCTGAGTTCAAACCAGGAGCAGTGGCTAGATCATAACCCATCTTCGCCATTAATTTACGAGATTGGGAACTGTATAGATGAAATGCAGGCTTGTACTTATCTTCAGATTGAGGTACAGATTTTATCTCCGTAGGGAGTGAATTTCCTGCCAAGATGAAAGTAGAGGTTAGATAAAAATCGGGTGTGAAACTAGAAGTCACATTGCATGACTTAGTCTTCCCGAGCTTCTTTTTAGATGAGGGAGTCTTCCGAGGAGAAGAGGAAGACGTCTCAAATTCCGTCATTAAATCCGGGTGGATCCACATGATCTCTCCCTTCTTAGTTGTGACAGGAACAAGTCCTTCATTCTGTGCTGGTGGGATGTTCACAACTTCGAGAGTTGCTTTGGGGATAGGAACAATCCCACTTTCCACCATTAAAGGAGGGAAATCACCGAACTGTATTGAAATTATATTTATTGTGACTGTCTTGTCTTTGGGTGTCAGTGTCACAGCTCCTGATTTAATCATCTCTTGGATCTTTCCTTTTAATACATAGCAAGACCGGATTGTATGACCCTGCATTCTATGATATGGACAGTATTTTGGATGATCTATCTTGTTGGCTTCATCAGGCTTTTTGATTTCTGGCAATTGTATTTTGTTACCTTTGAGCAAGCATTCAAAGATACCCTGAACATCGTCATCGTCGAAAGAATATTCTTCCTTCGGTCGAGGAGGTCTCTGTTGTTGATTTGTTGGAGCTGGGGTAGCTTGGGTAGCCTTTACCTCTTGACTACTGCTTTGGAGATTGACTTCAAGAGCCTCTTTCCCTTTGCGATTATTGGGTCGAGTACTATTGCTAGCACTCTGATTTGATTCCTTGGGAGCCATTTGTACCCCCAGGCCTTTGAAGGTCTCAGTACTGACTTCAGCAGCCTTGGCACTGACGATGAAAGAAGGCCAATCTTGAAACTGAGTAGACCCTGTCCACATACTGATGATTGGTAAGAGATTCGACTTGCAAGTGTCGATAGTAACAGCATCGGGAGTTCCAAGAGGTATTTTGAGGGCTTCTCTTCTGAATCTTTCAATGAAGTCCTCAGTAGTCTCATTATTTTACTGTTTAATTCTTATGAGGGCTGACATGGTCATGTCATTGAGCCCTTCATAGAACCGTTCAAGAAATATTTGTTTGAAACCGGCAAATGAGGTAATGCACCCATCAGGGAGACTTCTATACCATTCATAAGCCATTCCTTTGAGACATCCGACGAACACCCGAGTGAGAAGGGCATTGCTTGGTTGCAACTGATCAGTCATTACTTTAAAGTGGTTAATGAACTGACTTGGGAAAGTAGTCCCATCAAAGAAAGAAATGGTCGGAGGTTTATATTTTGGTGGATACGACACTTGCTTCCATTCTATCGGATAAGGTTGCTTGATGCCTAATCTTTGTAAACCATCCTTTTGTTTAAATGCCTCAAACTGAGTTCGGAGATTCCTTAACTCTTCAGTAACAATTCCGGAAGATTGTGGAGTTGTAACTTGTTGAGTGTAATTGGGAGGAGGGACTGCAGCATATGTACCACCCCCAGCTCCAGACTGACTTGGAGTGGGTTGTACAGGAACATTAGATTGTACCCCCGGAATAGTAGAGGGTTCCGGGTTTGGAGCAACAGGAGTATTTAATACCACTGGAGGGGCTGTCTGTTGGACTTGCTGAGTTTGATGCTGAGCTTGCATAAGAGTGTGCATAGCATTCAATGTATCTGCCATAGCTCGCAACTGTTGTTCCAAGGAAGAAATCCTCTGTTCATGAGCTTCAGTGCTAGTTGAAGGTTCATGATTGCCGTCTACCATGTAAGTGGTAATCGTTCGAGGAATAGACGATGAAACAGTCTGTTCTGAATCATCGCTGTGAGAGTCAGTATCTTTCCCGGAGCTATTTACAGGAGTCAATACTGGAAAATTGGACTCTCCAAGGAAGTCCTCTGTGATCTCCGGATTACCACTTGGATGAGAAGAAGAAGAGACCCTGGCCAAGGCTCCGGTCCTGGATCGGGTGCCGAGATAAACACCATCTTCAGAATCTGATATAGCATCAGACCGTATGCTACCCCCAATATTTCTGGAAGTCATGTTGACAGAAGCATAAAGAGGTTCATCTTCATCCAATATTGGTTCATATTGAATCCGTTCGAAAACAGATCGTCTTTTTGGTGAACAACAACATTGGATCACAACCCGAGGTTGAAAACTGCAACCATGCTTTTCATGGCAAATATGAGCAATGTCATAGCCAGATAGAGTGTCGATTCTCCGTTTGTTCTGCAAATATTCCCGGAGATCTGTAGGGATAGATTGGGAAGTATTTGAAGATAGTTTCTGTGTAGAAACTTGCCTTTTATTCCTCTGTCTTCTCGGTTCTTGAGTGTATAAAGACCGATTAATTTGAGCAACGTAGTTCTTGGCATATTCTGCATCAGGGTCTAGTATACTTGTCTCAGTGGAACCGAGACGATTCTGGTTAAGCTTGTTACGAAGATTCGTAGGAGATATGACTTTGGTATCAGTCTTGGATACTTGTAATTTGCCTTTCTCAGATCGAGAAATTTTGAGAGAAGGAAGATGGACATTATTCCGACTGGGAGTCGGTAATAAACCATCTTTAGAGGAAGTAGCCAAAAGGCATTTTTCTTTGTTTGATCTAGTAAGAGTACTAGTCAAATTAACTCCAGAGGTAAAGACCTTAGGAGTAGAGGAGTTGACTAAAGAGTCTTTCTCTTTGGTTGGCACAAGATGTGCAAGTTGAGGGGGAATCATTTGTATGTTCTGTGGAAGAGAACCCCCAGCTTGATTTTGAGAAACAGTCAAAGGACTGTATCGATTGGCATACGCTGACTTTAGTTTGGAATTCTGGTCATACGCTGCCTTTTTATTAGCATACGATGGCTTTGGCTTAGCGTACGCTGCCTGCTGCTGGCTTTTGTACGCTACCTTTGCTGTACGCTGCCCTTTGACTGCCATACATGCAGAGTCATTAATGGCTAAAGAGCCGACTGCTGTCGTAAGAGTAGAGGGAGAAGAGACTTTGACATGTCCAGAGATGGTTTTCCTTGGACACGCTGACTTGGTTAAAGAACCCACTTTGTCAGCGTGACTAGGAGAAGCCACTGTTGCCGTATTCAGAGAAGCCGAAGCATGCTTCGTTGAAGTTGAAGACGTGTTCTTGTCAGCGTAAGAAGTGACAGAAGCGTCTCGGGCTGTCGAAGAAGACTTAGGGACATAGACAGAGCATCCCTTCTTCTTGGCAGCCGGAAGAGCGGAGGAAGTAGTTCGGCCCTCTTTCGCCTTGAGCATTTCTTCGTAAGCAGATTGGTCGAATTGTACGACCATCGTCTTCTTCGTCGAGCCGATCGACGAAGTATCGCATTGAGTTGTTGCTATCTCGTTGGAGGAGACAGCTTTCCCCAGCAGAGTCGCCAATTTGTTTTCCATAAATAAATTCACTTTATTTATTGTATTTCTGAGAAAATTACAACTGTAGGAATCTAATCTAGAAGACGATTACTTTATCCCTTGGACGATGCGATGAAGAAAACTCGAACTTCGAAGAACTTGGACAGCAACTGGGCAATCTCTCTGTTCTCTCTGAATTGTCTGTAGTGTCTGATGAAGATGAAGAAACTCTCTTTTATAGAGTTCTGGATAACTGTTTTGAAGCATACGCTCAGTCAGTTACTTGACGTGTGCATAACTGCAGGGACGCGTGGCGAATTCTGGTGGAGACACATTAGAGTGCGGTTGAAAGTAGTGGAATATATCTAGGAGAGATTGGTGGCATGGATGCCACGTTGCATAACTTCTGAATAAGTGGGTAACTGAGTACAGGACACGTGAGAACGTGTGTTGACTGTACGTTAAAAATTATCCCAAAGGCATTTGCTGTGATACGCTTCCTTTGCTGAAGAAGAGTCATACGCTAGCTTTTGAAGGCACATGTCTTGCATACGCCGATTTGGACAGTGTAGAGCCATATAAAGCTGATACGCTCACTTTATTGATAAGGAGTCGTATGGAGTCTATACGCTCATTTGATTGGCAAGGAGTCGTATGGAGTCCATACGCTCACTTGGTTGGGCAAGGAGTCGTATGGAGTCCATACGCTCACTTGGTTAGACAAGGAGTCGTATGGAGTCCATACGCTCACTTGGTTGGGAAGGAGCCGTATGCATTGAGGGAGTAGACACGTGGCTGTCTTCAATCTTCTCAAATACGCCATATCTTCTAATACTGACAAATATCTCTTGAGCGTTGTGCTGCAGATATAATGGCTGACAGACTGTCAGAAATGACAGGAATGATGGCTGTTCATTTATGATGGCTGCTGAGCTGTCCTCGTAAGAGACAAAATCAATTCTCGAAAACCTATACGACGGCTAATCTTCATAGGACAACTATCTTTGCACGAAAGACGAAGTGTCAGATTCATCCTTCATTAAATATATGCTGTGCTGTCATCTCAAGAAATATTAAAATATTCACTGAGCGTACGGCCTTTAGATGAGCGTATGGCCTTGGCTGAGCGTATGGCCTTGAGCGTATGGTTTTGACTGAGCGTATGTATGACTTTGGCTGAGTCTTATGTCAGCGTGTCATAATTTTTCACACCCTACACGCAGTCCAGCACTGCACTAAAGAGCGCAGGCTGCAGTCTGCTACTCCAGGCCGAGAAGAACACTAAGAACACCAAGAATTTAAATTTTCATATCTTTGCCAAATCAAAGTCAAATCTAGATTTTCAAAGGTCAAACTTGAGTAAAATTGAATTCTCTTCCACATGGAAGCATCAAAACCCACAAAAATCTAACCAAAATAGATCAAAACCATGTAAAACCAAAAATAGAGAAAACTTAGATCTAGAACAAAGGAGACTCTAAATCACAAAATGTCAAGTTCTAATGTTGATCACCATGGCCTAATCTAGCTAATAGACAAATAAAAAGTGGTTCTCATGTGGTGGCAAGGTGCACTTGCCTATGGGTGGAGTGTTGTGTAGAGGAAGGAAGAAGAAGAAGAAGAAATTAATGGAGGAAAGTAATGAGGAGAGAGAGTGTTAGGTGGGGATAATAAAGAGGGTGGGTTGTGGTGGAATGAGGGTTGAACATAGGCTAAGGTGTTCCAATGCATGTTAAACCAAACTAAACCAAATCAGACCAATTCTCCTTCACAAAATAAACCAAGCCAGGTAAAACCCAATTACGAGAACCAAAATCTGCAAGTCAAGCCAATTATAAGTACATGCCAAAATCCGAGAAAATAAATACAGGTCTGAAATACATGCAAGCTTGACAAAATACGTATTCAGAATATGGGTGTTACAGTATCGGACACAAGCACCTCGTCCCGAGTTAAGGCATAAACTCGGCCTTGAGCTCCGTGGCGTTGGTTCTGTTGGTTGACGGGCACCGCATTCGCGCCTTGCAGTATCGGCGCTTTATGAGGATTCGGGACGTTCCTTGGTGGGTTGTGTTGATTCGGACCTTTGTGCGGGCAATATGTAACTATATGGCCTACCTCGCCACACTTGTAGCAAGATCTCGTGACGCAGTCGACGGTTCGGTGCCCACGCCGACCGCACCTGGTGCAGTGTTGACTGCCATGGCCTCGATCATCGAATCTGTTCGGACGCTTTGTTATTCCCGATCCCCCGGCGCCGGTGTCGTTAGGACGCTTGTTGAAGTGGTTACGGATGCCTCTACTCGACATACGGCCAAAGATGTGCTCACTATCAAGAGCGGCATTATAGGATTCACGGTATGTTCGGCACCTTTGATTCATGACATCCCTTCGTAGTTCGTCATTTAGGCCTTGTTGGAAGCGTTCACACCAGGCTTCCTTGTTGGACAGGAAGGCACCGACAAACTTCGCCAGCTATGAGAAGCTCGAATCATAATCGTCGGCAGACATATTTCCCTATCGCGGCGTCATGAACTCGTCTTCTTTTTGTTGACGGACGGCGCGAGGAACGTACTGTTCGAGGAAGGCTTCCTTGAATATTTTCCAGGAAATCGTGGCGTCTGTATCGGCTTCATAGATTTCCTGCTTTTTAGCGGCCCATCAGTCGTACGCCCTCAGTTGCACCTGTAACGCCGCACAACTTACCTGCTGGGACCCTTCAATGCTAAGCAGATTAAACAGGTCCTCCATCTCCGCGAGCCGTCCCACGATCACATCAGGCTCCGCTCGGCCGTTGAACTTTGGTGGATTCATCTTGCGGAACTCCTTTGCCTTGAACAAGGAAGAAGAATCTATCATTTGCGGTTGAGTCTCTTCTTCCTCGTTTTCTTCTTGGTCGCCTTGCTTTTCCTCGGGCCCTTCGTCCGTCGTCTTGGTGTTGCCCGCTATTCTGCTCACTATCTGAGTCAGGGCATTTATCTGTTTCTGTTGCGCTTCGAATTGGGCTTTGAATTGTATCTGAAACTGCTGCTGCTGCAGTTCCATCAACTGTAACATCTTCTCCATAGTCGTCTCGCTAGGCCCAGTGCTTTTTGTGCTCGACGTACTATCTACAGTTTGGGTTGTGGCGGGATTGTTTCTTTTCTTAGTCATTCCTACAAAACAGAGTAAATCCGTTAGTATTTTTTTTTCAAAAAATATCTACGGGCTTACCAGTATGGAACTTTTATTTCACGCAGCATGTCGACAAGCATTCAATCGAGCCATCGCAACGGACATTCCAACAATGAAACATCTTTCAAAAATTCGAGGAAACATAACTGAGCTCTGATACCAATTTGTCACGCCCTGAGTCGACAAACCGTTCGTCCCCGGTGTTACTTTGCCGATTCGATCGTCCTCGCTAAGGCGTGATGCCGTATGAGTCTGGAATTGCATTCGTACAAGGCAAGAACGTTACGTTACTTTTCATATTAATACGCCAAGTTGAAACTTCACAAATCATATCAGAATTTAAGACGCAGTATAGGAAGATAGAAATGCTTTTCATTCATAGCTTGCAACGAAGTGCAAGTCGTAATTACATTGGATGCCGTTGCGGCTATATTGATTGAAAACAAAAGAAAAATATATTCGACAAGTTGCCTGAACTAACGCTTGCCGTCCCATATATTCGTCCCTTTATACATAAGCCGTCGAATTGAATTGGCTTCAAAATACTTCAGCATAGGAAGAGCTTCAAAATGCCTCTCCGTACTTCAGCTCCAGTTTAGTTGAGCGCGCCCGTCGCACCTAGGGAAATTGGGGGAATGGGATTAGCACACTTGCTATGTGGACGAGACGAACCCACTCGTCTAAACCGACTCTGATTGTTAGGGTAGGCATGCTTTAGAGTTGTCTTTCTATTAGAACTAAATGAATTCAGTTCATATTCGATAGCCATCTTTGAGTAATAAAGCATACAGTGAACCATAGCAGTTTATCATATTTCTTACCACGGCCGTGCTCGTCCCTGCATGAAAACAGAGATAATATTTACACCTGCATAAGACAATAGGTGAGCATGCTACTATCTTATATGTGGTCATTGATGTTACACATCACGTGGGACTATCTCAACGGCATTTCGGCCCGCTCAGTCTAGGTTGCAAGCCTGACTGACGGTCCCGCAATGCATCAGTGCCGAAGCACGATTATTCATTCCCCCTAGGTCGATTCGATTCTGATGCCCCGGATATCGATTCGAGGAAAAAATATCAACTTGTGCACAAGCTGTCCATGACCATGCCAATGCGTGAACAGTTTAACATATGCAACAGTTTTTTATAGCGCGGACAGTATTGAACGGCATTATCATTTCCCCCAACTTATGCAACGATTCATTTTTTCCCAAGTCGTACTCCCGATTTAGTGTCCCGTAGGCACCAAATTATCCGAGGCATCATAACCCACGATCGACGTTTCATAATATTTTGCAGCACGTAAAATAGTCTATCTTTTTACTAGAACCTTAAACTTTCCGGTTTATGTGATAGACTTGTATTTTTAGAGTGAATTACTCTAAATCGATACATTTTTCCGAGTTCTTGGACTTAGTGGATTGGCATGCAATTAACTTGGCATCGTTCGATTTGAATGAATTCGAGGCAAGGAATAAGTTTGCGGGACAGAGTAGAAAAGAAGGGGCCGAATCACCCACTGATTACTTTGCTTCGTGCAGGTCGTCGAAGCGCTACGCAACGTCAATCCTTAGTTACGCGAGCTCCTGCAATGGCACCAACACTTTGTTAGATTTCCTTCTTTTCCCCTTACATCGAAATTTGTAATTGCATCCATGAAAACGATGCGAAAGCACTTCAATCAAGCCCAGCGGCAAAGCTCCAAGAAAACCATACAGCGGTCTGGTCCCGTCGAAGGGACACTTATAGAGATCTCACTCGCCGAGACGCAGCCTGTCACGCCCCGATTCCGTCGAATCGATAGTCGTCCCCCGGGCGTGATGCCATGCGAACCTAAGTTGCGTTCGCACAAGGCATAGTCATAAGGTTATCCGAAACACAACATCAATTTAGAGTACGCAGAGAAATTGAATAACACATTTGAAATGGAAATAGACTTTTCATTGATAATATGAACTTTACATAGACTTCTTTTTACAATCATTGCCGCGCGGGCTACAACATGACTTCGACTTACAAAAATGAACGCCGATGAGATAGTCGTTCCATACATTACACCCTTTTATACAAGTAAAAACCAATACATATTTCCACCTGCTATGGCGGGAAGTCGAGTCGTCATTTTTCTTTGGACTGATGTGCGGTCTTCTTCAAAAAGGAAATCCAGAAAACAAGCCTTCACACGGACGAGGCTTCAAAAGAGTTCACGCCGCCTTGAGCCCTAGTTGGCACGCCCTTCGTGGTTCGGGGTACCTGCGTGGAGAGCGAGGATCAGTACATTACACTTTGTACTGGTGCATGGCTATTTAAATTTCAAGCTCTCATTTGGTTGAAGAGTTTATATGACATTATAGTATGAATGTTTCTAACCATCCAAATGGATTACAAACAAGTAATGACAAGCATAGTGAACTTTTACGTTGAAACTTACCCCGGCGGACCGCGTCGCGCCTTTATGAAACTTACCATGTTCTTCCCTTTCAATTGTTATCATTTTTCATACCAAGTGCATTATTTCGTGTGTTGGTCACTGACTCCCAGAGCCATTGTGGACTCCTCTTTGCTTTTGTTAGACGGGGTCCTTTCAGCGTGGGTAGCTAGCCCCGCTGCAAGTCCTCGCCTAATTCTTTTGTTTCCCAATGCCCGCAACGGTCCCGTGGCCTCGGGCTTGTCGTGCCGGGAAACGTTCACCTTGTCGACAAGTTGTCCATGACCGTGCAAAGACATGATTTTTGTTATTAAGACATAGCCTACACTTTTTTTTGAAACTTGTTCATTCATTCGTGTCCGTGCCCTTGCATTTATCTTTTCTCTTGCAACAACAC
Organism: Iris pallida; assembly: GCA_029216955.1. Lineage (NCBI taxonomy): Eukaryota > Viridiplantae > Streptophyta > Magnoliopsida > Asparagales > Iridaceae > Iris > Iris pallida. Next base: position 1,538,192 of record JANAVB010003999.1, read on the forward strand.
TATCGATTTTGCCTAAGAAGGGGGTCGAGAAGAGAAGGGTCAGCCACTCACCTTGAGTTTACCTTGGCGAGCGAACTTGTTGGTCGCGCTAGACGTCGCCTACGCGATTACCTGAAATCGCACAAGCAACCGATTAGAACACTGCATTATTCAAAGAGTTCGATAGGAAATACGAGTTCGAAATGCAAGCCATGAAAACCATCGAAAACATCCACGAAACGCATTCAGAAAACAAAGCCAAAACCAACGCAAGCGGCGTGAAAAGCAGAGCAACGGGAGGTCTCTCCCGACTCAGCCGCAGAGTCAATCCTCGAGGCGCAACCCGCTGAATATGGGACTTGGTTCCGAAGAAGACATTCTATAACGAGGAATGGATCTTAATTCAACCGTTCCCGTTCGATCGACTCGGTCGATCCCGACCTATCGGTCCCGGCCGAATCGATAGCGACAGTGTTCCTTTCTCGCGCACCCCGTGGACAGAGTACGGGGCACGATGTAGGGACGGGGCACTACACCATAACCAACTAAGAAAAAGTTTCGTCCTCGAAACTTAAGAATAGAACCTACCTCTATGAAAATAATGAAGGAAACTTTTCCCTCATCTCTGACTCGAGTTCCCATGTCGACTCCTATGCCGCATGGTTCCTCCAGAGTACGCGGACGAGAGGGATCGCCCGATTTCGAAGTAACTTATCCTTGCATTCTAAAATTTGAACCGGCGCTTCGATGTAGGATAAGTCAGACTTCAGCTCTAGCTGGCCAAAATCTACCACGTGGCTAGGGTCGTGCACGTACTTCCGCAGTTGGGAGACGTGGAAGACATTGTGTACACCTTCAAGCGTCGGTGGTAGGGCAATCTTATAGGCTACGGGGGCGACCCGCTCTAGTATTTCGAACGGCCCAACGAATCTCGGACTCAGCTTCCCCTTCACGTCGAACCGAGTAACTCCACGCATGGGTGACACCTTCAGGAACACGTGATCGCCTACACAGAACTCAAGCGGTCTTCGATGGGTGTCGGCATAGCTCTTCTGCCGACTCTGTGCAATCTTTAGTCTTTCCCGAATTAGCTTGACCTTCTGCACCGTCTGTTCTACCAGCTCCGGGCCGAGTATCTGCCGTTCCCCGACTTCATCCCAGCAAATGGGCGATCTGCACTTCCGACCGTACAAGGCTTCATACGGCGCCATTTGGATGCTGGACTTGTAGCTATTGTTATATGCAAATTCCGCCAACGGTAAGTGGACGTCCCAGCTTGATTTGAAGTCGATTGTGCAGAGTCGTAGCATGTCTTCGAGAATCTGATTAACGTGCTCCGTTTGGCCGTCGGTCTGTGGATGGTAAGCTGAACTGAACTGCAACTTGGTACCCAGCGCCGACTGAAGGCTACTCCAGAATCGCGACATGAACCGTGAATCCCGATCAGAGACGATGGATACTGGAACTCCGTGCAGCCGTACGATCTCGTCAAGATAAATCTGCGCCAGCCGATCAACGCTCCAAGTAACTTTAATGGCAATGAAGTGTGCCGACTTGGTTAATCGATCGACGATGACCCAGATGGCGTCGCTCCCCCGTGGTGTCTTCGGCAGGCCAACAATAAAGTCCATCGTGACATGATCCCATTTCCACTCTGGAATGGCAAGGTTCTGCATCTCTCCGCCCGGTCGCTGATGCTCAGCTTTCACCTGCTGACAGGCCATGCATTGTGACACGAAGAGCGCCACATCTCTCTTCATCCCGTCCCACCAGAAAGTCGTGCGGAGGTCCTCGTACATCTTGGTACTGCCTGGATGCAAGATATATTTCGCGTGATGCGCCTCCGACATAATCTCCTTTCGTAGTTCAGAATCATCCGGAACACATAATCGGCCATTCAATCGCAGCGCGCCGGTCTTGTCTTCCGCAAAGTCGGTCACACTACCTGTTGAAATTTGCTCGCGTATTTTCTTCAGGTACGGATCATCCTTCTGAGCGGCCATGATCTTTTCCAGCAAACTCGGCTCTAACTGCAGCTGCGCCAACCGTATATCCCTGAATCGAACCCGGAGATCGATGCCCATTTCTTCGAGATCTTGTAGTAGTCTGCGGTCGATGGATAGCGAGGCAAGATATTTCCGACTCAGAGCGTCCGCCACCACATTTCCCTTGCCCGGAGTGTAGTCGATCGTCAAGTCATAGTCCTTGATTAGTTCGAGCCAGCGCCGCTGTCGTAAGTTCAGTTCCTTCTGGGTGAAGAGATACTTGAGGCTCTTGTGGTCGGTATAGATCGCGCACGCCACGCCATATAGATAGTGACGCCACAATTTCAACGCGAACACAATCGCCGCTAACTCCAAGTCGTGCGTAGGATAGTTCTTCTCGTGCGGCTTCAACTGTCTGGAGGCGAATGATATCACCTTGTTCTGCTGCATGAGCACACATCCCAAGCCCTGGCCTGAAGTATCGCTGAATATCTGAAAACCCTCTGGCCCATCCGGAAGTACGAGTATGGGTGCCGAAATCAGCCGCTGTTTTAGCTCCTGGAATGAAGCTTCACAGTCATCCGACCACTCATACACGACTCCCTTTTGAGTGAGGCGAGTCAGTGGCGATGCAATCTTCGCGAAGTCTTTCACGAAGCGTCGATAGTATCCCGCCAAACCAAGAAAGCTTCTAATCTCGCTAGCAGACGCAGGCCTCTTCCAATCAGCAACGGCTTCCACTTTCTTCGGGTCGACTGCAATGCCTTCGGACGAAATGATGTGACCAAGGAAGGATACGCTGCTGAGCCAAAATTTGCACTTTCTCCGCTTCGCAAATAGCTGGTTCTCTCGAAGTGTCTGGAGCACGGTCCGCAGATGTTCTGCATGCTGCGCCCTGTCTTTCGAGTAGACGAGAATGTCGTCAATAAAGACTACCACAAATTTATCAAGGAAGGGTCGAAACACCCGATTCATTAGGTCCATGAAGGCGGCAGGGGAGTTCGTCAGGCCGAATGGCATCACCAGGAACTCGTAGGGGCCGTACCGATTGCGAAAGGCTGACTTTTGCACGTCGTCCGACTTGATCTTGAGTTGATGATAGCCCGAGCGGCGATCAATCTTCGAAAATACCGAGGCGCCTTGCAGTTGATCGAATAAGTCGTCTATGCGGGGCAAAGGATACTTGTTCCGGATGGTGGCCTTGTTCAGCTCTCGGTAATCGACGCACAGACGCATGGACCCATCCTTTTTCTTCACGAACAACACGGGCGCTCCCCACGGTGAAATACTAGGCCAAATAAATCTCCTATCGAGTAATTCTTGTAACTGGGTCTTGAGCTCCTTCAGCTCGGCGGGGGCCATTCTGTACGGGGCCTTTGAAATCGGTCGAGTATCGGAGAATGTATCGATGCTGAACTCGATCTCTCGGTCGGGAGGCATGCCGGGTAGCTCGTCCGGGAACACATCGAGGAATTCTGCCACAACGTCGGTCGGACCTACGTTTGCACCCTCCTGTCGCATGTCTCGGACGGACGCCAAGTAGCCTTCGCACCCAGAATGCAGCATCCTCCGAGTAGAGATTGCCGAGATCAACATGCAGGTCGACGACGCCTCACCACACGAAAAGCAGAATTCAGGCACTCCTGGTATGCGGAAAGTGACCATCTTCCTGGCACAGTCTATGGTTGCGTTGCACGGCCCGAGCCAATCCATCCCCAGAATGATATCGAAGTCATTCATGTCTAGGACCATCACGTCCAGACCGATCTTTTGACCGCCAATACAGATAATCCCGTCAGTGCAGGCTGAATTTGTGAGTATTGGTGTGCCCGAAGGTGTGCTCACGCTAAGGTCGAGGTCTAATGATACTAACGGAAATTTATGCTCGGCGACAAAGTCCGCCGCTATAAAACTATGCAAAGCACCTGAATCAAATAGTACGCGAGCAGGCACATTATTAAAACTAAGTATACCTGTCACGACCGTGTCTGAGGCAAGCGCTTCATCTCGAGTCAAGGCATAGACGCGTCCTTGTGCATTCGGACGCCTGTCTTGATGGTTTGGTGGGGCAGGCAGAGCAGGTCGAGGCGCCTGCACTCGATTCTCCTGTCGGTTCTGTTGGGGAGGGGTGTTGCGAGTCTGACGAAGGCTTGGACAATTTTGAGCCCGGTGACCAATTTGTCCGCAAGTGTAACATTCAAGATTGCGGAAGAAACAATGGTCCTCACGGTGTCCCACTCGCCCACATCTGGTACATCGAGGCATCGTTTTCTGACCTTGGTAGCCGCCGTTGTTTGGACGCTTTGACGCGTCGTTGTTGCCTCCCGTATGGCTAGGACGTTTGTGATTGGAGTGGCGCACAACGTCTTCAGCACCGGAAGGAAGCAGGCTCTCAAGACGGAGAGCGTAATTCAGAGCTTCTGTAACGCCCCAGAACCAGAATACTGGAGAGCGGGGGCATACATAGCCAGCTACGTATATCGAAATGGAAAACACCTCGGTATACGGTCACGGCTGTCTAGAAATATGAGGGTTAACTACAAGCCATCAGTCTCCTGTGGTCATTAGCAAGCCTATTGTCTCAATCTCAAGCAAGTGTTAAGATTACAAGATGTCTGAGCATCAAATATATAAATACAAGGCGTCCCAAATATTACATATTGGATGATCAAGCAGCTAGTCTTACAAAATGTCAGGACTAGCAAAGAGTACATCATACATGATCAACCCTAGGATCTGTTCATCATGTTTACAGCATCAAGAAAATGTACATACGAGCTAACAGGTGCTCGCCGGCAAAAGCCTCAAAAGGATATTTAATTTACATATGAGTGAGCGGTACAAAAATAGAAACCCACTCTTGGCCCCGGTTTCTTCTAGTTGACACCATCGGGCTGGAACTGCGGTAGATCCTCGGTAGCTGCTCCGAAATCTGGCCATACAAAACCAGCTGGGTCAGACCCCAGAAAGAGCAAGTGCCACAAAGGAGGCCATGCACAAGAACTAAAACCAGCATATCAAGTCGGAATGAAAATAAAGGTACAAGAAAGAAATACATGCAATAGGGCGATAACTGGTCATAACATGAGAATATTCCGGTCTCCCAGGTTACAACCCTTAAACCAAACAAGGACCGGGGTTGTAACCCTTCGCCTGAATAACGCATGCGCTAGACCATTTATCTAAAATTAAAATAAAGACAAGCATGCTCGGGATGAGAGCCAGGTACAGGGACTAGATCAGGCCTAGGCAAGACTAGGCAAGCAAGACAAGGCTAGACAAGACCAGGCGCCAACCATTTCACAACGACCAAGCAAGTCCTACGGCTTGATAAATTAACTAACTAGGGTTGTCACAACCTAGTTACTAGCAAGATGCAATGAGATGTTCCTATCAGCCACAGGCCCTGCAGACTATCCAGGCTACCCAGAACGCAAGCAAGGAGCTGGGTTCAGGTAGGTACGTTGTCCGAGAGACAAGTGTACCCTCAAGTACCATCAAGGGGTGCAACACCTAACAGTGTGCTGGAATTGTGCCCTACTCGTCGGCAAGCATCAATTCCCAAGGCCGCCCAGGTAACGGGATTGCCTGTAGCCGGGAAATCTCCATGTTCTAGTTTTGTGAACTAATCATTTACCTAGTCCGAATTCATGTGAACCTCTGGCCGTGGTACCCAGAGGTTCACGTCCTAGACATGATGCAAGACTGGACCAGTAGATTAATCAAGCACAAGATGCACACCCACGGTGTCAAGTCACGTAGCAAGTCAAGTAAGCCTGCCTCAGCAGCTCAAGTTGTCAAGTTATTATATTATCATGTCATGTTACAAGGAAGTGCGCCGCCGCGGGCCACTAGCAAGTTGTCAAGTTAACAGGTTCCAGTTATATAGTTCTAGTCACAATTTATGAAAAGTCAACTCAAATCATGTCAAGATCAAGAAAATGGCAAAACACCAAGTTGTGTCAAAAGTGCCAAGTCGAGCCAAGTCGTGACGTGGGCAACAAAATCCTTGAAGCTCCAATTCATTAAAATAAAACCCAGAAATAAGCAGATACTGGGGGCACAAGGGATGCAGGTACACCAGGCCAGGCCAGGTTGACAACGCTCTAGAGTGTGCCTAGGTTGAGGGCACTAGAGTGCGCCTAGTAGGCAGCACCCTAAAGTGCGCCTACCATGCTCACTGAAGTGCGCCTACAATAAGGCCGGCCCAAGTGCGCCTAGGTCATGGGGGAATGAACCGCGCCTAGTTCATAGAATGAACTGCGCCTAGTCCATACAATGAACTGCGCCTACCACTGATGGGACAGTTTGGCGCCCAGTCTGATGGGACAGATGGCGCCTAGTCGAGGATGGCCGGCCAACTGCGCCTAATCAAAGGAGAAGTAGGCGCCATTGGCAAACCGCGCCTAGTTCACAGAATGGGCGCCATCGGCCAAGTCAAGGAGAACAGGCGCTATGAAGCGTTCTGTTTGGAAGAGGCGCGCAGCGCTAAGGAGCGTGCGGCCAAGAGGCGCACTTGCAAGGGCAAGCGGCCAAAGTAGGCGCCATCGGACCTACGCAGGGGAAATAGGTGCCATCGGCTACCACAGAGTCATCTTCTTCCCAAGGAAGAACACCATGGCCGAAAACTTAGCAACATCACAACTCGGCCATCCGAGCTCCAAATCCAAACTTCCAAGGGTCCATCTTGGGTGAAATTTGATTCTCTACCACATGAGCACATCAAATCCCACCCAAGATCGGCCAAAACACATCAAAACATGTAAAATCCGAAAATGTAAAGTACAAGATTCAAGCTCCACAAAACCCCAAATCTGAAAATACAAAGAACTAAAGTTACTCCCAATGAGCTAAGCTAAGTGATGAACTCATGAAAGTGGATTCTCATGTTTGGCAAGATGCAACTTGCCTCTCTTCCACTAGGGTTTGGAGGATGGAGGAAGAAGGGGGTTTCTTGGTGGGGGAAATAAATGAAAGTAAATGTGAGGAGAGAGAGAGGGGAATGGTATTAAATGGTGGTGGTGGGGTGAGCTTAAGGGGTAGTATAGGTTAGGGTGGTCCAACAATAACCAAAATAGAACCAAACCATGCTAAACCAAGTCAAACCAAGCCAAGTCTCCTCAAAAATAAAACCGAGCAAAATACGAGAAGCCAGGAATACTGCAAGTACAGAAAATTAAAATACCTGATAAAATCAAAATACGCACAAAATACGAAATACGAGAAATGGGGGTGACAACTCTACCCACCTTAAAAGAATTCCGTCCTCGGAATTTAATCAAGGAGCTAGAGATTGCCACGACAGGCTAGACTAATCACAGGCAAGTTACGCTAAGCAGGCAGCCATACAATCATGCATTCAATCAAGGATGGAACGGGTGTAAGGCACAAGGAAGACATTATACCTTACGAGTCAAACAAATAGGGATAACGCGATCGGATGTCGTCCTCACGCTCCCACGTTGACTCTCCCAGAGAGTGATGACCCCAAGCAACACGGACTAGATTAATAGTCTTGTTCTTGAGGATCTTCTCTCTCCGGTCCAATATAGACACGGGCTTTTCCTCATACGAAAGGTCGGTACCAACGACCAAATTCGAATGATCCAGGATATGGTTCGTGTCCGGGATGTACTGTCGTAATTGAGATACATGGAAGACATCATGCACCTCGCTTAGCGACGGTGGAAGAGCGAGACGATAGGACACATCTCCTACTCGCTCCAGGATGCTAAACGGCCCTATATACCTAGGACTAAGCTTTCCCCGTGTGCCAAAGCGAATGACGCCACGGTTGGGCGAGATCCTAAGGAACACATGGTCGTTTACAGAAAACTCTACGGGACGCCGATGCAAGTCTGCCCAACGGCGCTGGCGATCTTGAGCAACTCGGATGTGATCTCTGACTCTCCTGACTACCTCGACAGTCTGAGAAATCATCTCCGGACCGAGCATCTGCCTTTCTCCGACTTCGTCCCATGCTAGCGGGGACCTACACTTCCTGCCATACAAGGCCTCGAAGGGTGCCATCCGGATACTGGCCTGGTAGCTGTTGTTGTACGAGAACTCCACCAAGTGCAGGTGATCCTCCCACGAACCACCGAAGTCTAGCATACAAGCTCTTAGCATATCTTCCAAAGTCTGAATCGTGCGCTCCGACTGACCATCTGTCTGCGAATGATATGCTGAAGTGAACTTAAGACGAGTCCCCAAACTCTGATGAAGACTACGCCAAAAGTGAGAAGTGAATCTCGAATCTCTGTCTGACACTATGCTGACTGGCACTCCATGAAGCCTGACAATCTGCCTGAGGTACCTGTCTGCCAGTTGCGCCGTTGACTGCCCAACTCTGAAAGGAAGAAAGTGCGCAACCTTGGTGAGCCTGTCCACGATAACCCAAATAGCATCCTTGCCTGCTGGAGATCTCGGCAATCCTGTGACGAAATCCATGGTAATATGCTCCCATTTCCATTCTGGGATAGGCAAAGGTTGAAGTAGTCCGGCTGGCCTCTGATGTTCAGCTTTAACCTGTTGGCAAACCAAACACCGCGAGACAAATCGGGCTATCTCTCGCTTCATGCCATTCCACCAAAAGTGCTGACGGATATCTCTGTACATCTTCGTGCCACCTGGGTGAATGGAATACTGCGAACTGTGAGCTTCTGCCATGACTTCCTGTCTGATATCTCCACTGGGCACACAAAGACGCGAGCCATATCTAAGTGTACCATCCTCATGAATGTTCAACTCTGGTCTGCGTCCTGCCTCACATTCTGCTCTGAGTCGCTGAATCTTCTGGTCTGCCGACTGCGCTACCTTGATCCTCTCAACTATGCTGGACTGAACTTGAATACTAGCCATCAAAGCCACGCTGGAAGGAAGAATTACTTCAATACCCATCTTCTGAAGATCTGACAATAATTCTGGTTACGCCGTCAGGAGATAGACTCCTGCTCGTCTGCTCAAGGCGTCTGCTACAACATTAGCCTTCCCTGGATGATACCGCAAGTTGACATCATAATCCACCAATAATTCTAGCCATCTTCTCTGCCGCATATTCAAGTCTTTCTGGGTAAATACATCCTTCAGGCTCTTATGATCCGTGAAAATCTCAACTCTATCACCATACAAGTAGTGCCTCCAAAGCTTCAATGCAAAGATAACTGCTGCTAGCTCCAAATCATGGGTTGGGTAATTCTTCTCATGATCGTGAAGTTGCCGCGAAGCATAAGCAATTACCTTCCCATGCTGCATCAGAACACATCCTAATCCCTTCCCTGAAGCATCACAATACACTGTGAATCCACCGGTCCCATCCGGAAGAGTGAGAATGGGAGCCGTCATCAAACCTCGCTTCAATTTCTCAAAGGATTCCTGACACTCCGCTGTCCAAACAAATGGCACATCCTTCCTGGTCAACTGGGTCATCGGCGCTGAAATTCTAGCAAAATCTGAAACAAATCGCCGGTAATAGCCGGCCAATCCAAGAAAGCTGCGAACCTCTGCTACTGATCTAGGAACTGGCCACGACTCAATGGCCACAATCTTCTGGGGATCCACTTCCACTCCTCCGTGGGTAATGATATGACCCAAGTACGAAATGCGATCGAGCCAGAACTCGCATTTGCTGAACTTGGCGTACAACTGATGTTCTCTAAGTGTCTGAAGGACAACTCTGAGATGCTGATCGTGCTCTGCTTCACTCTTGCTTTAGACCAGGATGTCATCAATGAATACGATCACAAACTGGTCCAAGTAAGGCATGAAGATACGGTTCATGAGATCCATGAACACTGCCGGCGCATTGGTTGCTCCAAAGGGCATAACTAGGAACTCCCAATGCCCGTACCTTGATCTGAACGCCGTCTTCGGGATGTCTTGCTCTCTGACCCTGATCTGATGGTAGCCTGACCTCAAGTCTATTTTCGAGAATACTGAAGCCCCTTTTAGCTGGTCGAACAAGTCATCAATCCTCGGGAGAGGGTATCTGTTCTTGATCGTCACTGAGTTCAAGGTACGGTAATCAACACATAGCCTGGGCGTACCATCTTTCTTCTTCACAAGAAGCATAGGGGCTCCCCAAGGCGATCCACTAGCACGGATGAATCCCTTGGTTCTCAAGTCTTCAATCATCTTATACAAAATCTCTAGTTCTGAAGGCGCCATCCTGTAGACTCGCTCTGACACTGGTGCGGTTCCGGGAATCAAGTCTATGGTGAACTCGATCTCCCTCTCTGGCGGCATACCTGGAAGCTCCTCTGGAAAGACATCTGGAAACTCGTCCACAATCCTGGGCAACTGTACTGCTGCTACTGCCATCCGCAATACCGGGGAAGAAGGCTCTACTGTGCCTCTGGAAAATGAAAACTCTGGCTCTCCGGGGATACTAAAGATAACTCTGCCAATGTGGCAGTCTATCCTGGCATAATGATCTCTCAACCAGTCCATACCTAGGACTACATCATAATCTGCCAGGGGAAACTCTACCAATCTAGCGGGGAACTCCCTACCGCTAACTACGATCCGACACGAGGAAAACACTCGATCTACTCCCACAAGACCATTACCAGTAAGCAGATTAAGCCTCACTGATAATGACTCGGGCTCCAATCCTATCCGTGTCGCGAATCGTGCAGACATAAATGAATGAGATGCACCAGAATCAAATAATACTGATGCTGGGGTAGAGTTGACGAGAATTGTACCTGCCACAACCTCACCTGGCGCTACCTCTTCTGCTGCGGTCATTGCCATCACTAGACCCCTGGGTGCCTGTCCTCTCTGCTGATTACCTCTATGCCTGGCCTGAATCTGAGCCTGGGCCTGAGCATACTGCTGGGGACTCTGCCGCTGAAAAGCTTGATTCTGAGGCAACATCGGCCTCGGGTGCTGCTGCTGTACTGGTGCTGGTCCCCTAACTGAAGGACTAGTAAGGTTGGACGAGGATGAACTCCCTCGATTTGGGCACGACCCTATCCTATGGTCCGCCGCCCCACAAGCTAGGCACAATCCCTGTGCCCTCCGACACTCTGCCACCACATGGCCCGGCTTCCCACAGTATGAACATCCTACTGTGGAAGAAGATTTCTGCTTCTGCTGCTGCTGAGGAAACGTCGGGGTCGAATGCCGGTCCGACGTTACTGAGGCCGTCCGACTCGGAGCTCCAATCGTAATACCCCTAGCTGCCGGGGCTGGTGCTGACGACTGGTGCGACTGGCTGTGGGACCGCTTCCTACTTCCGGTCCTATCCATAATCCTCTGGGAGGTGTATTCATGCCTCCTGGCTGCCCTCAACATGGCGTCGAACGTCTGGTGCTCGAACTGCTCAACTGCTAATAAAATCTCCAAGTGGAGCCCTTGCTGGAAACGCTGGGCCCGATCATACTCGGTTGCCACCAAGGTGGGGGCAAACCTACTCAGCCTCGAAAACTCGGTCGCATAGCCATCGACCGTCCTGCCTCCTTGCTTCAGGTTGGTGAATCTAGTCTGCAAATCGTACCGTGCCACGGCATCGAAGTACTTCGTCTGGAACCTCTCCCTAAATACTGCCCAAGGGACTGGTGCTGCCAATCCCATGGCCTGAGCTGCCCACCAATTGCGGGCAAGATCCAACAACTGTAGGCGGACCACTGCCACCTTCTCATTCTCTGGAGTCCTCGCCGCTTCCAGAACTACCTCGGTATCCTGAAGCCATGCATCAGCGGCGATTGCGTCTTCGCTGCCATCGAAGAACGGAGGGTTCAAGCGCTTGAAACTGTTGGCCGCCTGGTTCCCTTGGTGACCTCCTCTATTCAGTGCTTCATGAACTTCCTGGTGCAGGGCGTCGCCTCGACGATCCTGGGCTGCAAGCAAATCTCTGATAAGCCCTACCAAGGCTCCCTCCTCTTGTCTCACAGGCGGAACGGGCTGAGCTTCATGAACGCGAGGTTCCTGACCTCCAGAAGGTACAACTCTAGAGGCCGCTCCAGAGTCCTGAGACTGCTCCTCTTGTTGCTGGGGTTCATGCTGGGCTTCTCCTGGCTGATCGGCACGTCCGTGAACAGTGCCGCTGAAGAAGACGACAGGGGGAAACGATAAGGAAGGACAGTGAAAGAGCAAGGATGCATGCAAGTGACCGAATCAAGATTCCCAGGGAATAGAGAGTACGAGCAGAGATCAAGGGAGATTACTGATTGAGACATCTACCGGTAACCCTCACATTTCTTGAATTTTCAAGACCTGCATGGGCCACCACTTAAACCGTGTAACGCCCCAGAACCAGAATACTGGAGAGCGGGGGCATACATAGCCAGCTACGTATATCGAAATGGAAAACACCTCGGTATACGGTCACGGCTGTCTAGAAATATGAGGGTTAACTACAAGCCATCAGTCTCCTGTGGTCATTAGCAAGCCTATTGTCTCAATCTCAAGCAAGTGTTAAGATTACAAGATGTCTGAGCATCAAATATATAAATACAAGGCGTCCCAAATATTACATATTGGATGATCAAGCAGCTAGTCTTACAAAATGTCAGGACTAGCAAAGAGTACATCATACATGATCAACCCTAGGATCTGTTCATCATGTTTACAGCATCAAGAAAATGTACATACGAGCTAACAGGTGCTCGCCGGCAAAAGCCTCAAAAGGATATTTAATTTACATATGAGTGAGCGGTACAAAAATAGAAACCCACTCTTGGCCCCGGTTTCTTCTAGTTGACACCATCGGGCTGGAACTGCGGTAGATCCTCGGTAGCTGCTCCGAAATCTGGCCATACAAAACCAGCTGGGTCAGACCCCAGAAAGAGCAAGTGCCACAAAGGAGGCCATGCACAAGAACTAAAACCAGCATATCAAGTCGGAATGAAAATAAAGGTACAAGAAAGAAATACATGCAATAGGGCGATAACTGGTCATAACATGAGAATATTCCGGTCTCCCAGGTTACAACCCTTAAACCAAACAAGGACCGGGGTTGTAACCCTTCGCCTGAATAACGCATGCGCTAGACCATTTATCTAAAATTAAAATAAAGACAAGCATGCTCGGGATGAGAGCCAGGTACAGGGACTAGATCAGGCCTAGGCAAGACTAGGCAAGCAAGACAAGGCTAGACAAGACCAGGCGCCAACCATTTCACAACGACCAAGCAAGTCCTACGGCTTGATAAATTAACTAACTAGGGTTGTCACAACCTAGTTACTAGCAAGATGCAATGAGATGTTCCTATCAGCCACAGGCCCTGCAGACTATCCAGGCTACCCAGAACGCAAGCAAGGAGCTGGGTTCAGGTGGGTACGTTGTCCGAGAGACAAGTGTACCCTCAAGTACCATCAAGGGGTGCAACACCTAACAGTGTGCTGAAATTGTGCCCTACTCGTCGGCAAGCATCAATTCCCAAGGCCGCCCAGGTAACGGGATTGCCTGTAGCCGGGAAATCTCCATGTTCTAGTTTTGTGAACTAATCATTTACCTAGTCCGAATTCATGTGAACCTCTGGCCGTGGTACCCAGAGGTTCACGTCCCAGACATGATGCAAGACTGGACCAGTAGATTAATCAAGCACAAGATGCACACCCACGGTGTCAAGTCACGTAGCAAGTCAAGTAAGCCTGCCTCAGCAGCTCAAGTTGTCAAGTTATTATATTATCATGTCATGTTACAAGGAAGTGCGCCGTCGCGGGCCACTAGCAAGTTGTCAAGTTAACAGGTTCCAGTTATATAGTTCTAGTCACAATTTATGAAAAGTCAACTCAAATCATGTCAAGATCAAGAAAATGGCAAAACTCCAAGTTGTGTCAAAAGTGCCAAGTCGAGCCAAGTCGTGACGTGGGCAACAAAATCCTTGAAGCTCCAATTCATTAAAATAAAACCCAGAAATAAGCAGATACTGGGGGCACAAGGGATGCAGGTACACCAGGGCAGGCCAGGTTGACAACGCTCTAGAGTGTGCCTAGGTTGAGGGCACTAGAGTGCGCCTAGTAGGCAGCACCCTAAAGTGCGCCTACCATGCTCACTGAAGTGCGCCTACAATAAGGCCGGCCCAAGTGCGCCTAGGTCATGGGGGAATGAACCGCGCCTAGTTCATAGAATGAACTGCGCCTAGTCCATACAATGAACTGCACCTACCACTGATGGGACAGTTTGGCGCCCAGTCTGATGGGACAGATGGCGCCTAGTCGAGGATGGCCGGCCAACTGCGCCTAATCAAAGGAGAAGTAGGCGCCATTGGCAAACCGCACCTAGTTCACAGAATGGGCGCCATCGGCCAAGTCAAGGAGAACAGGCGCTATGAAGCGTTCTGTTTGGAAGAGGCGCGCAGCGCTAAGGAGCGTGCGGCCAAGAGGCGCACTTGCAAGGGCAAGCGGCCAAAGTAGGCGCCATCGGACCTACGCAGGGGAAATAGGCGCCATCGGCTACCACAGAGTCATCTTCTTTCCAAGGAAGAACACCATGGCCGAAAACTTAGCAACATCACAACTCGGCCATCCGAGCTCCAAATCCAAACTTCCAAGGGTCCATCTTGGGTGAAATTTGATTCTCTACCACATGAGCACATCAAATCCCACCCAAGATCGGCCAAAACACATCAAAACATGTAAAATCCGAAAATGTAAAGTACAAGATTCAAGCTCCACAAAACCCCAAATCCGAAAATACAAAGAACTAAAGTTACTCCCAATAAGCTAAGCTAAGTGATGAACTCATGAAAGTGGATTCTCATGTTTGGCAAGATGCAACTTGCCTCTCTTCCACTAGGGTTTGGAGGATGGAGGAAGAAGGGGGTTTCTTGGTGGGGGAAATAAATGAAAGTAAATGTGAGGAGAGAGAGAGGGGAATGGTATTAAATGGTGGTGGTGGGGTGAGCTTGAGGGGTAGTATAGGTTAGGGTGGTCCAACAATAACCAAAATAGAACCAAACCATGCTAAACCAAGTCAAACCAAGCCAAGTCTCCTCAAAAATAAAACCGAGCAAAATACGAGAAGCCAGGAATACTGCAAGTACAGAAAATTAAAATACCTGATAAAATCAAAATACGCACAAAATACGAAATACGAGAAATGGGGGTGACAGCTTCGCCCGTGGTCTTGTACTCCGGGATGCCGACATGCGCACCAATAGATTGTCGCAGTCCCACTTCGAACCGTCGCACGCGGCACTCTTCAGTAGGCAGAAACGCACCAGCGAACTTGGACAATTTGTTGAACTCTGCGGCATACTGTTGCACCGTCCTGCTCCCCTGCTTCAATGACATGAATTCATTTTCTTTTGCTTGACGAACGGCGGACGGAAGGTACTCGAGTTCGAAAGCCTTGCGGAACGTGGCCCAAGAGATCGGCGCGGTAGTGTTGTCCGGTCGAATCGCTCGCTTGCGCACGGCCCACCAGTCGTGCGCGTTCAACCGTAGTTGAAGTTGTGCGCAGGCAACTTGCTTTGATTCTTCGATGCCGAGGAGCTCGAAGTGGTCTTCTAGTTCTTCCAGCCAGTCGATCGCAATGGAAGGGCCCTCGGTGCCGCTGAAGGAAGTGCGGCACGCCTTCTTGAATTTTGATACTTCAAAGTTGTACTTTTTCGGTGCCGCTGGTTGAAGCTCGAGCTCCGCCGTGCCGACTTCAATGGGTGGAATCGCCGGCACGGTGGTAGTAGGCACGGTGACGGTAGGTGCCGTCGCAGAATTTTCGTTGGCCGCAAACGTCTGGACGATCTGCTGCAGGGTATCCATCTGCTTTTGTTGAAGTTTGATGTGCGCGTCGAAGCGAGCTTCGAACTGGGCCTGTCGTTCCTCTACTCGTTGATGTCGGTTCTCGGACTGGTTCCGCTGCGCCTCCATCATGCGCAGCATCCTTTCGATGGTATCGTTAGAAGGTCCGGCCTGCGGACGATGCGAGCTACTAGAGCCGCTGGAAGCGCTCTGTTCTTGCTCGGCCGTGGGTTCCGCCACTTCTGCGATACGAAGGCAACGCATCAGTCTCAAATTATTACGGACTCATTGTATGGAACAACTTATCTCATCGTTGCGTGGTCAAAGGTTTGAAACTCTAGACGCGAGGCCAAAGGATGTAAAGCCGTGCTCTGATACCATTATGTCACGCCCCGATTCCGTCGAATCGATAGTCGTCCCCCGGGCGTGATGCCGTGCGAACCTAAGTTGCGTTCGTACAAGGCATAGTCATAAGGTTATCCGAAACACAACATCAATTTAGAGTACGCAGAGAAATTGAATAACACATTTGAAATGGAAATAGACTTTTCATTGATAATATGAACTTTACATAGACTTCTTTTTACAATCATTGTCGCGCGGGCTACAACATGACTTCGACTTACAAAAATGAACGCCGATGAGATAGTCGTTCCATACATTACACCCTTTTATACAAGTAAAAACTAATACATATTTCCACCTGCTATGGCGGAAAGTCGAGTCGTCATTTTTCTTTGGACTGATGTGCGGTCTTCTTCAAAAAGGAAATCCAGAAAACAAGCCTTCACACGGACGAGGCTTCAAAAGAGTTCACGCCGCCTTGAGCTCTAGTTGGCACGCCCTTCGTGGTTCGGGGTACCTGCGTGGAGAGCGAGGATCAGTACATTACACTTTGTACTGGTGCGTGGCTATTTAAATTCCAAGCTCTCATTTGGTTGAAGAGTTTATATGACATTATAGTATGAATGTTTCTAACCATCCTAATGGATTACAAACAAGTAATGACAAGCATAGTGAACTTTTACGTTGAAACTTACCCCGGCGGACCGCGTCGCGCCTTTATGAAACTTACCATGTTCTTCCCTTTCAATTGTTATCATTTTTCATACCAAGTGCATTATTTCGTGTGTTGGTCACTGACTCCCAGAGCCATTGTGGACTCCTCTTTGCTTTTGTTAGACGGGGTCCTTTCAGCGTGGGTAGCTAGCCCCGCTGCAAGTCCTCGCCTAATTCTTTTGTTTCCCAATGCCCGCAACGGTCCCGTGGCCTCGGGCTTGCCGTGCGAGGAAACGTTCACCTTGTCGACAAGTTGTCCATGACCGTGCAAAGACATGATTTTTGTTATTAAGACATAGCCTACACTTTTTTTTTGAAACTTGTTCATTCATTCGTGTCCGTGCCCTTGCATTTATCTTTTCTCTCGCAACAACACTATCGATTTTGCCTAAGAAGGGGGTCGAGAAGAGAAGGGTCAGCCACTCACCTTGAGTTTACCTTGGCGAGCGAACTTGTTGGTCGCGCTAGACGTCGCCTACGCGATTACCTGAAATCGCACAAGCAACCGATTAGAACACTGCATTATTCAAAGAGTTCGATAGGAATGCGAGTTCGAAATGCAAGCCATGAAAACCATCGAAAACATCCACGAAACGCATTCAGAAAACAAAGCCAAAACCAACGCAAGCGGCGTAAAAAGCAGAGCAACGGGAGGTCTCTCCCGACTCAGCCGCAGAGTCAATCCTCGAGGCGCAACCCGCTGAATATGGGACTTGGTTCCGAAGAAGACATTCCATAACGAGGAATGGATCTTAATTCAACCGTTCCCGTTCGATCGACTCGGTCGATCCCGACCTATCGGTCCCGGCCGAATCGATAGCGACAGTGTTCCTTTCTCGCGCACCCCGTGGACAGAGTACGGGGCACGATGTAGGGACGGGGCACTACACAGCCCGCTGCATCTAGGACTTATTCCAATAGAAGTCGTTCCATTAGTTGGATCGATTCTCGTAACTTCCGTCCAAATCGATTTAAATCGATGCCGCAAGGCGTTAACGTTTACCAAGCTTAGCGATCGAGTCAGATGGCCATCTAAGTTCCCGGCCGATCTGACTCGGCGCAAGCATATTATGAAGTTCCGTCGCCTATCGAAAGCGGGGCGCTACAATTAATACCCTCAACTATATAATAACTTTTATGATAAAACCCAAAATTTAAAAAGAGACAAAATTATCCCTTCCTTCATAACCACAACACCCTTTCCGCCCTCCTTCTCCGACAACAACCCCTCTCCGACTGACCTACCTCTCCGAGATCATCCCACACCCGTCCCCGCATCCCCCGGCGAACCCCTCGCCCTGTGCTGCAGTCCGCAGCCCGTGCCTCCGCCTCCGGCTGCTTACCCAGCACGTGACTCCGCCGCCCCGCACAGTTCTGGGTCGGCCCACGCCGCTCCCACCTCCTGTAGCGTGCCCCTCAGTCACGTGCGGCCTCCGGCTGCTGCGGCTGCCCCCCTCCGGCAACCCAGCTACCTAGCGCAGCTCCAGGCCGACCCACAACACGGGGTAGGAGGAGGAGGTTGCAGGAGGGGTGGTTTCACCGGTGGGAGGGGTGTGTGGAGGGGAGGAACAATTTTGTCAAAACCTTTTTTAGGGTATCAAGTTGGCACCTATCATAGTTGAGGGTATTAAGTTAAAAAAAGTGATATAGTTGAGGGTATTAAGTTGTACTTTATCATTTTTACTGGTTTTGAACTAAAAGGGTTTAAAAAAATAAATCCTGTTTGATAATTATTTTGAGTCACTAGCTTTAGTCGGCTTAGAAACCTTTCAAAATTATTCTTAAATTTAGGTGTAGGTTATGATAATTTCTATTATTTTTTTTCATTTATATCTTTATTAAAAAATATAACAACTACTAATATTATATCATATTTTTTCTTTCTTATCATTGTCTCTCTTGAGGTCCCATCTAACGGCTACTTATTTGAAATGTGATTTTTGTAAAGTTTGCGGTCGATTTGGTGTAGTAGTAGTTGATTGTCATAAATTCTTGCGGTCCATTTGATGTGGTCGTGAATATTTTTCTCCCGACATTTATGTTTTACTACTTGTCAAAATATTTTTTGCTTACAAGTTATATGAGTGTATAAACTATTATTTGAAAGCAATGATATAATCTTTCTTTGGGATAACTTTTATTTATATATGAAAATATAAGTAATTTTTTATTTTATAAAACTTTCAGAAGTTAATGAATTACCAAGCATTTATTATATTTGTTTAAAAGTCACTACTTAAAACCATTCAAAATCGAATATCGCATAATCGCTCATAACCGATATTTTAAAAAAATATTTCATAACTGATATTCCAACAGTTGTCAAGACATTTCTTAGAGCATTCACAGTAAGGACACTCCATACCATACTCCAAATTTTTAAAAAAAAAACGTATAAATTTATTACTTTTGGAGTATCCCTTAATATTGGCATACAATAATACACTTCAAATAATACATCAAATTCATACTCCAAATTAACCTTGTATATTTTTTTTCTTTTTTTCTTATTTTTCTTCCCTTTCATTTTCTTGGTGGACCAGTTGGGTTACGAGTCATGAGCTAGGCCATATTAAAAATTTGAAAATCTCGTAGCTTTCTAACACTTTTCACGTATGGACAATAGTTCATTGCAGCCACCACCTTCTATAAATTTTGATCTAAAATAAAAGGGTGCTGCTATTAACATTTCTAAAATATCATTTAACACTCTTTTTTTTATTTTTTAACATTCAAATTTCAAATTTGTCCATACATTAATATTATTGTCACTCCTAAAATGTGGTTAATTAGTTGTACCCCCTATGGTTTGTACGTATTTTGGTAACTGTCTCCATTATTTCAAAAATAAAGAATACCCCCATGGCTGCTTAATTTTTCACTCATTTTCTTCTATGCACCAGGGGGTACAACTAATTAACTTTATAAATCAGGGGGTGTTCTTTATTTTTAAAACAATAAGGACAGTTACCAAAATACGCATAAACCATAGGGAGTGTCACGACCCGATCCCAATTTAATGGGTCGAACCGGACCATGCCCAGCCTGCACCGTGGTGAGACGGCGGCAGTAAGCTGTTCCATTGCAGGTATTCACAACAACACAAGTACATTTGCCACAACTGTTCTATTCGGAATTGAAACTTTATTTGATAAAATATTCAGAAATACAACTGGAAAGGAAATGCTGAAAATAAAACTACAAACTCCAAATAAAAGAAAAATGCAGGAAAGGGAAACTATCTAAGCATCAGGTTCAGTGGTCCCAGGATCAGCGTCCTCCAGAGACGGCTCCGGTACCGTCGCAGGGTAGAGAACCGGGTCATAGTAGCTATTATAGTATAGCTCGTCATCCTCAGTGTTACCTAAAATGTTGTCTCCAGTCAGGAGGGAGCAAAGTACAATTCATGCTAATTAAACAGTTAAATAAGAAATAGAATCATGCAGTTCTAAACAGTTTTAAAACAGGTTTGTTACAGTAGAAATCAGTGATTTGAATAGGTAATGACATATGACCGGCTTGGGTTTGTTACAGTAATGGATAAGGGGTTTTGTTACAGTATGGTCATAATCATTACGCTATTCCCCAATCCCCAGTAGTTACAGTAGTTACAGTACAGTACTCTCGGTGAGAGTTTCGTGTTTGAGACGTGGTTTAGACATACAGTAAAATGATTAAATAAATAACTGTAAACTAACACAAACTATACTTGCCTTGAATTAGATTGACTGGAAAGACAGATCGGTACCGAGGAGGAACGTCAGGTACGACTTCGAGTTCCTACAG
The DNA here is from genome assembly GCA_029216955.1 of Iris pallida. Classification (NCBI taxonomy): domain Eukaryota; kingdom Viridiplantae; phylum Streptophyta; class Magnoliopsida; order Asparagales; family Iridaceae; genus Iris; species Iris pallida. The sequence continues at coordinate 1,558,689 of JANAVB010003999.1, forward strand.
TTGAGAACTCGACTTAGATTCCTGAATAACCAGACTAAAAGTGCTAGTTGCAATCTCTAGTAGTCATGTCCTAGTCAGGTTTTAAGTTGTATTAATCTACAGCTAACGTTTACGTCGCAACTACGTGCGTTGATTAAGCTGGATTATTTGGAAATAACACGAGAATCAAATACAACTTGGAAAATCACGATAATCAAATACAATTTGGAAAACTTTGTGTTTTGTAATATATTTATAAAAATACAATTTCTTTTAGTGATAAACCGTGAATTAATATTATTTTATTCATTTAAACTAATTTCGTAATTAACCAGCAATTTACGTTCTAAACTACGAATATGCAACTAATCCAAAGACCACCCAAATCACATCCACCAGAAATAACAATAAATCTATGCTACACAAATACACTGGCACAGCTAATGGTCCTAGGGTGGGCTTATGCCCGGTACAAATTTTCCTTTTACATTAAATAAGAGAAAAAGACTGAAATTAAATAATTAAAGTGCAGGAAATAATATCTAATATAAATAGCCTAAATATTAAAATAATTTAAAAAGAAAGCTAGGAGTCTCAGACTCGGTCCATTCCTCAAAATTCGGCTTATGCCTCAACGTCCGGTCGGACCGGTGCGTTTGCATTTCGCCGGGGCCCACAGACCGGTACGGTCGTCGCCCGAAAATCGGTTTTAGAAATTCATTTTCGAAAGCCAGTTTTGAAATTAATAAAAATATAGTTTTGTAAAAATTTGGGCAGCACTTCCTCTATTTCGGGACAAACCCAAAACTGGGAAGTGCGCCAACAAATACCTGCAAATATTTTCCAACCAAAAATTGTCCACAGAAATCCACCAAAATAATCCTAACACCACCAGAATAATCCCGAAATATCCGGGACTCCATAAACCATCCAATTCACAACAACCCAGCAAGTAAACACAGGAAATCAAACTAACGCAGCTAACGAAAATTATAACGCAGCTAACCGGATTTCCGAGAGGGAACGGGGGACCGATCTATCATCATCGACTCTACGGGGGACGAACTACTGAGATTATCCAGAAATTACCAGTTTCCGTTGGCGGGGAGCCGCGGGAAAAATCTCGGGAAAGAAATCCGAACTAAGTCGGCAGCAGGTCGAAGTCCCGAACAGCGACGAGAGTCCACGGACAGCGGGAACGCCGACGGGGACAGCAAAGAACCGCGGGAAGCGGCTGCGGCGGGGAAAGGTCGCGCTGGACAGCAGCGACGGGGAGCCGCAGAGGGGGTCGGGGTTCTGCCGGCGGGGCAGAGGGGGTCGCCGGCCTCGGGACGGCGGCGGACACCGCGGATGGCCGCGGGAGGAGCGGGCTCGAGGAGGAGCACCGCCGGGTGCTGGACAGAGAGGGGCGGCGCGGAGGCGCGCGGCGTCTGCTGGCCACGGGGGTCGCGGCGGCGCGGAGGGGCGGTCGGGATGGCCGCGAAGGGCGGCGGCCGGCGGTGGATGCCGCGGGAGGCAGCGCAGGGGGCCGCGGCGGGTGGATCCGGCCGGGGGTCGGCACGGGGGCTCCGGAGGGGCGCGGGTCCACTGAGTGGAGTAGGGGTTTTGTCCAGAGAGTTTGAGAGAAAAAGAGAGAGAGAGGAAAAGAGGTGAATATATTTCTCTGATCGTGAGTGAGAGAGTGGGGGAAAAGGAGAAAGTAATTAAAGGGTTGAGGGGGGGGTGCTCACGTGTGGTGTAGAGAAGAGGTGGGGAGTAGGCTGAAGAATAGGGACAATGACTTGGTCGTGGGTGACCAAGCCAAAAGTTTTAAAACATTTTTTTTTTTTAAATATTAGCTAAAATCAGGATTTAATAGAAAGGGGATTCGGGCTCAGGCCTGGGTTCGAACTCGGGTCTGGGTTCAACTCAAAAACCATGTTTGTTAATTTTGAAATAATTTGCACCCACAAAAATATCTAATAATAATAAATTGAAAACGTTTAATATTAAAATACGAAAATTCTATTTACAAATAAATTACGAAAACTAGGTTTCACAATCTTCCCTCCTTAGAAAATTTCGTCCTCGAAATTTAAAGTAAGGTTAGGGATAAGACAAACAGGTACGGGTACTGCGTCCGTAACTCAGGTCCAACCATAAGGATTTCCAAGGCAGTCGTGGATGAGACGGTTTAGGGACAAATTTTATGATATAATCCACGCAGAAAAAGAAATACAAAAGCGAACCAAAGTACACGAGGTTGATCAGACCATCATGCACCGGTCCTGATTAGACAATATGTTAGTGGGTGCACCCAATAAAATATCGTCATGATCAAGCTAGATTTAAAGAGAGCTTGCAAAACTAGGCTAACTTAGCAGCATTAGTCAAATTTAGAACGGAAAAAAGAAAGATAAGGAATAGGAATTTAAATAATGGCTCAAATTCTGATTTTCTTCTCATCTCTGACTAGGCTTGCAACTGGTTTCTCTGGCACTGAAAAGGTTAATTCCAATCTTCAGCTCTGAATTATCCAAAATGTGACTCGGATCCGGAATGTGACGTCTGAGTTGTGACGTAGGAGTCGTTGCACACTTTCAGGATTAGCTGGTAGAGCTAACTGGTACGCTACTTCCAACTCGTCTTAACCTTCAAATGGCCTGATGTACCTGGCCTCAATTTCCGGCTCCGTCAAAACTGATTGTTCCTCTGGTGGGAAAAACTTCACCAAATGCAGTTTGGTCTTCCCAAGACCTACCAAATTCCGAGACGCAAAATCTCAAAACATCTTCAAGCGTCTGGATTGACCTCTCTGATTGCTCGTCCCGTGGTACTCCATGAATCCGGTAGATGTGCTTCCCGTACAATGCTGCCCACTACTTAGTGGATAAACCAACTTGAAGGAAATTAAAGTGTGCCGACTTAGTCAGTCGGTTTATATAATCCAATTGGTGCCCTTCCCTCCTTGGGAACAAGGCAATCCTTACTCAAAGTTCATTGCTATATGCTTCTACTTCCACTCCGAATTGTCCAGCGGCTCCAACAAACTTGTTGTTCTCTTGCTAATTTTCTCATGTTGACAAATTCACATCTAACTCCCATACCTGGAATTGTCCTTCTTTATCCATAACACCAATCAATGGAGGCATATTCCGATACATCTTATTATCTCCTGAATTTATGGAATACTGCGACTGGTGCATTTCTTCCATCAGCTCGTTCCTCTGTTCGTCAGCCAATACGCAAAGTCCCGCACCATTCTTCAGAGTTCCAATGCTGATTAATTTAGAACCCTCAAGTGTTCCTGCCAACACTTGATCTCTAAGCCTGCAAAGTGCCTCGTTTTGAAATTACGTTCTCTTGACTTTTATCCCTCGAACTTCATCAATACTGAATCATCATCCAGCTCCGTCCTCATATCTCCAGGTAGTATAACCTCCAGTCCAAATTTCTCGATGTCTTCTAGCAGGTGCTAGTCCTTGGTTAAGAACTTTGCCATCAGTATCGACCAAGTGCATCAGCGACCACATTAGCCTTACCTGAATGGTACTGCAGGTTGATGACGAAATTCTTCATCTGCTTCAGCCAGCTTCTTAGTAACATTCAGCCCTTTCTGAGTGAAAACATATTTTAGACTTTTGTAGTCCGTATAAATTTTCACTCCCTTTCCATAAAAATCTTGCTTCCATAGCTTCAAAGTAAAGATAATTGCAGAAATTCAAATTAGATGTGGGATGATTCTTCTCATGAGTCTGTAGTTGCCTACACGTGTAAGCAATTACTTTCCCATGTTGTTGAAGAACGCAACCCAGTCCTTTTCCTGAGGTATTACGGTAAATTGAGAAACCACCGGTTCCTGCGGGTAGCGCAAGGATTGGTGTAGTGGTAAGTCTCTTCTTCAGCTCCTCAATACCGTCTGGCAAACTTTTCGTTCAGATGAACTCTTCATTCTTCCAAGTGAGCTTCGTCATTGGCTCAGCAATCTTGGCGAAATCCTTCACGAACTTCTGATAGTAGCCGGCCAAATTCAAGAACCTTTCGAATTGAACTTGGGGTATACCATTCTTCAACAACAGCTATCTTCCATCAAATTTCTTCTCTTGACAACATGGCCAAAAGTCCACCTTGTCAAAAATCCACGTTCAGATAACTTACCATAAAATTTCTTTTTCCTCAAAGTTTCCAAAACTTCCTCAGGTGTTCTTCATGCTCTTCTTCAGCCTTCGAATATATCAGAATGTTATCTATGGAGAAGATAAACTGATTCAAATACTCATGAAAATCTCTGTTCATGAGATTCATGAACACATCAGAAGCATTTGTCAGTCTAACGTCCTGACCAAAGAAAACTACCCATACTTGGAAATGTCCTCTTTCCTGACTTTGATTTGATGGAAGTCAAATCTTAAGTCAAACTTCGAAACACCTTAACTCCACACAACCAGATCAAACAGATCCTCGATCCGGACAGAAAGTACTTGTTCTCTAGTGTCTGGTAATCGATGCACATCCGTTGTTCCATCCTTCTGGGGCACAAACAAGATAGATACTTCCTAAGGTAAAGTTCCATTCTGCATAAATCCTAGAGCCTTCATTGATCTGGTCCCTCATCTTCTTGACCACCCTCGGTTTGACTCTGTAACATCCCTTAGAATTAGGGTAAGAGTCGGGGACTAGGTCAGGGTGAATCCTATGTCTAGATCTGGAATAATCCAGGAAGACTATCAGGGAAAACAACTGCCATAAGGGTGTAATTAAAAACTTCTATTCATGTGGAGAGTTACAGCAAAAGCTCTTATGATTGATCTAAGGACATCCTGTTACAATCTTCCAAAAAGATGATGCTATTCAGCGGTTCTAGGTACTATTCTTCATGGTTCTGCATGAGCAGTCTCCAACTGCTTCCTTTCTATGAACCTCGAGTATGCATCATGCCTTATTGTAAGGGGCAGGGTCTGCTGGATAGAAAGAGGGTCCCTAGGTTGTGGCCTAACAGGTGTTGCTGGGTTATAAGCTCTGATTTGATAGAAAGTTAAGGGCAGTCCTTTACCCGATGTTCAGCAGATCCACATGCCAAACATTGTCCCAATCTCTTGTAGCAACGAACGGCCTGATGACCAGGCCTCTAGCAATAGTTACAAGCCCAAAGCTTCTTACGACAAGACTGCCGAAAAGTAGAGTACTTGATGGGACCCAAATATCTTCTAGATTCAGGGGTATCCTTCCTAGGACAAAAGTTCTGCTCTAACTTGGTTGGAGATAACTAAGGCTACATCATTGACGTTCTTCATATCTTCTCTCGTGATATTCATCTGTTCATGCTGGGCTTCATCTTGAGCTTTCTGGAACTCCAGGATTTCTTGAAATAGGACAACCATTTGAAAGATGATTGCTGGTACTGGTGGAGCAACAAAATGAATAATCCACCAGGGAAATGCAATTCAGTTTGAGATGAGGTAGGATTCGCCAGTGTAGGAAAAAAACTTCACTGGATGCATTATGCGGACAGTCAACAGCCGCGAGGGGAAAGACCCTGGGCTTGGTTGAGGGGATGGGGTATGATCCGGAGATAACACCTCATCGCCAACAGGATTTGGTCTTGTCAATGGTTATTCTCTGGAAGGTTTAGGACACACTCATAAGCAAGGTAGCCTACCAGTCTATAATCAACCAAAAATATTTAATAATAAAATATTTCGGTCCTATGTCGTGACAAATTGATGTTCTAGTGTTCTAATTGCTTCTAGATAGGTTTTCCTAAGTTGTTGTTGTTGTTGCTGCGACCTGCATGGGCCACCACTGAAAACATGTCACGACCCGATCCCAATTTAATGGGTCGAACCGGACCATGCCCAGCCTGCACCGTGGTGAGACGGCGGCAGTAAGCTGTTCCATTGCAGGTATTCACAACAACACAAGTACATTTGCCACAACTGTTCTATTCGGAATTGAAACTTTATTTGATAAAATATTCAGAAATACAACTGGAAAGGAAATGCTGAAAATAAAACTACAAACTCCAAATAAAAGAAAAATGCAGGAAAGGGAAACTATCTAAGCATCAGGTTCAGTGGTCCCAGGATCAGCGTCCTCCAGAGACGGCTCCGGTACCGTCGCAGGGTAGAGAACCGGGTCATAGTAGCTATTATAGTATAGCTCGTCATCCTCAGTGTTACCTAAAATGTTGTCTCCAGTCAGGAGGGAGCAAAGTACAATTCATGCTAATTAAACAGTTAAATAAGAAATAGAATCATGCAGTTCTAAACAGTTTTAAAACAGGTTTGTTACAGTAGAAATCAGTGATTTGAATAGGTAATGACATATGACCGGCTTGGGTTTGTTACAGTAATGGATAAGGGGTTTTGTTACAGTATGGTCATAATCATTACGCTATTCCCCAATCCCCAGTAGTTACAGTAGTTACAGTACAGTACTCTCGGTGAGAGTTTCGTGTTTGAGACGTGGTTTAGACATGCAGTAAAATGATTAAATAAATAACTGTAAACTAACACAAACTATACTTGCCTTGAATTAGATTGACTGGAAAGACAGATCGGTACCGAGGAGGAACGTCAGGTACGACTTCGAGTTCCTACAGTTGAGAACTCGACTTAGATTCCTGAATAACCAGACTAAAAGTGCTAGTTGCAATCTCTAGTAGTCATGTCCTAGTCAGGTTTTAAGTTGTATTAATCTACAGCTAACGTTTACGTCGCAACTACGTGCGTTGATTAAGCTGGATTATTTGGAAATAACACGAGAATCAAATACAACTTGGAAAATCACGATAATCAAATACAATTTGGAAAACTTTGTGTTTTGTAATATATTTATAAAAATACAATTTCTTTTAGTGATAAACCGTGAATTAATATTATTTTATTCATTTAAACTAATTTCGTAATTAACCAGCAATTTACGTTCTAAACTACGAATATGCAACTAATCCAAAGACCACCCAAATCACATCCACCAGAAATAACAATAAATCTATGCTACACAAATACACTGGCACAGCTAATGGTCCTAGGGTGGGCTTATGCCCGGTACAAATTTTCCTTTTACATTAAATAAGAGAAAAAGACTGAAATTAAATAATTAAAGTGCAGGAAATAATATCTAATATAAATAGCCTAAATATTAAAATAATTTAAAAAGAAAGCTAGGAGTCTCAGACTCGGTCCATTCCTCAAAATTCGGCTTATGCCTCAACGTCCGGTCGGACCGGTGCGTTTGCATTTCGCCGGGGCCCACAGACCGGTACGGTCGTCGCCCGAAAATCGGTTTTAGAAATTCATTTTCGAAAGCCAGTTTTGAAATTAATAAAAATATAGTTTTGTAAAAATTTGGGCAGCACTTCCTCTATTTCGGGACAAACCCAAAACTGGGAAGTGCGCCAACAAATACCTGCAAATATTTTCCAACCAAAAATTGTCCACAGAAATCCACCAAAATAATCCTAACACCACCAGAATAATCCCGAAATATCCGGGACTCCATAAACCATCCAATTCACAACAACCCAGCAAGTAAACACAGGAAATCAAACTAACGCAGCTAACGAAAATTATAACGCAGCTAACCGGATTTCCGAGAGGGAACGGGGGACCGATCTATCATCATCGACTCTACGGGGGACGAACTACTGAGATTATCCAGAAATTACCAGTTTCCGTTGGCGGGGAGCCGCGGGAAAAATCTCGGGAAAGAAATCCGAACTAAGTCGGCAGCAGGTCGAAGTCCCGAACAGCGACGAGAGTCCACGGACAGCGGGAACGCCGACGGGGACAGCAAAGAACCGCGGGAAGCGGCTGCGGCGGGGAAAGGTCGCGCTGGACAGCAGCGACGGGGAGCCGCAGAGGGGGTCGGGGTTCTGCCGGCGGGGCAGAGGGGGTCGCCGGCCTCGGGACGGCGGCGGACACCGCGGATGGCCGCGGGAGGAGCGGGCTCGAGGAGGAGCACCGCCGGGTGCTGGACAGAGAGGGGCGGCGCGGAGGCGCGCGGCGTCTGCTGGCCACGGGGGTCGCGGCGGCGCGGAGGGGCGGTCGGGATGGCCGCGAAGGGCGGCGGCCGGCGGTGGATGCCGCGGGAGGCAGCGCAGGGGGCCGCGGCGGGTGGATCCGGCCGGGGGTCGGCACGGGGGCTCCGGAGGGGCGCGGGTCCACTGAGTGGAGTAGGGGTTTTGTCCAGAGAGTTTGAGAGAAAAAGAGAGAGAGAGGAAAAGAGGTGAATATATTTCTCTGATCGTGAGTGAGAGAGTGGGGGAAAAGGAGAAAGTAATTAAAGGGTTGAGGGGGGGGTGCTCACGTGTGGTGTAGAGAAGAGGTGGGGAGTAGGCTGAAGAATAGGGACAATGACTTGGTCGTGGGTGACCAAGCCAAAAGTTTTAAAACATTTTTTTTTTTTAAATATTAGCTAAAATCAGGATTTAATAGAAAGGGGATTCGGGCTCAGGCCTGGGTTCGAACTCGGGTCTGGGTTCAACTCAAAAACCATGTTTGTTAATTTTGAAATAATTTGCACCCACAAAAATATCTAATAATAATAAATTGAAAACGTTTAATATTAAAATACGAAAATTCTATTTACAAATAAATTACGAAAACTAGGTTTCACAGGGAGGGTACAACTAATTAACCCGTATGTCATCCAACACTCCTTCCTTCAAGCATGCACAAATTAATGTCATATTTAATGCATGAGTAGATTTGAAATTTTAATGTTAAAAAAATTAAATAGAAGTGCCGAATGACATTTTAGCAGTGTTGTCAGAACCGGACCGGACCGAACCGGTGGTCCGACCGGTCTTGACAAAAATTTCGCTCTGGTGTGATGTGAACCAGAGTTTTTTGAAGAACCGCCGGTTTTTTTCCAGAACCGGGTTTAACCAGTGAACCGTTCGAACCGGTTCGCAATTGAACCGAAAATTTTGCTTTTTGTTTTTTAAAAAAAATTCAAAAAAATTTATTGTGTGAGATTTGGACCATTTGGTTCTTTGTTTGGTTTTGAGAGACCTTATAGTTATAAATTAAACCAAACCAAACATGCTAAGAACCAACCCAATAAGTAAATGTGGATATGTTATCTATTTGAACCAAACCAAACCAAGTCTAGTCGAACTCCGATTGAACCCGGTTGAACCCCGGTCTGACCTATATAAAAAAAAAAAATCGCTTCAATCATCTGTCCGATTTTTAAAACATTACATTTTAGAAGTGTTAATAGCAGCATCCAAATAAAAATGTAGTATTTCAAAATTCAAACAACTTCCACTCTGGATGCTTTTAGTAAGTTTTGAGTATACATGTGTCCCACAACACATGAATCTATTAATAGCTTGTTGACTGATTCTAATGATCATTGTGAGTGAATCGATACGTAAATTTTAAGATGCAGTAATATAGAAAGCTTAGAAAAATTATTTATTAAACCTGGGTTTGCTTAGCTTCGAAACCACTCAATTTGAAGATATTGATTGCTTAGCTTCGAAACCACCTGGGTTTTTAATTCATTATAGCTCACTATATTAAGTTAGCAATGATTAGTTAAATAAAAATCAAAATTGACTTTGAATATTGGACTATACTCAAAAGATGTCCAAGATAGTAACCATAGTCATAAAACTATATCAAGGCTCACTAGGGTCAGCGTTCAGTTTATTCGATTTCAGCTAAATTGAAATACTCCAAATTTAATAAACAAAACTTCAAAAAGTTTCAAATCGATATCGAACCAGAATTAACCAAACCGAATCGAACCGATAATCGATTCGATTTATTTAGTTCGATTATTTAATTGTTTAATGGTCCGGAACCAAAAATTGGGATTGTGGTTAATTTATATTAAAATTTTGTAATTTTATACATATATTTGTTATATTTTAACGTTGGACGAAAAGTAGGTTTATTACTGAGTTAACAAAGTTAGACTTGAAACGCATACATACAATTATTATTTTCAATAAATATATAAAAATATATAAAAATATACACATTTTTTACTTATAAAATATGTGGAAAATTGAGGGCATTCAGTGGTTGCATAATTTTTTCACTATTTTTTTCTTTGAAAATTAGTTTCTTTCATTCTTTTTATTGGCATCGAGACACTGAAAATAAAATAAAATATATGATTTCTTAAAGCAAACGTGACCTTAGTTTAAGTCCTAAGTAAAATTAGGGATTCATACTAGAAAAGCAAAACTTCCAGGATTTGCTAATAAATTTTGAATTTTTCATTGAAATAGAATCCAAAGTACATGAATAATTTTAGATTTATTTTAATCACAATCGACATACCTATATGTACTTACGATTGGAGAACTCGGAACACTTCCGATTGGTGTCTCCATTTTAGACTTGGATGACAAATGTTGACTCAGGTTTTACAAATGCTAATTAGAGTTTAGACCCTAGATTTTATACCAGCTTAGACTTTAGGCCATAATATATCTAATTAGAAAGTTTAGTCCTGGATTTTTCAATCTTTTCCATTATACCCTCCATTTTATATTTTAAAAAATAATCTCATACATTGGAAGGAAGGGTATAATGAGAAAAAAAAAATATTCAGAGTCCAAACTCTTCAGTCGAACATGTTAGAACTTAAACTCTAAGTCGGTATAAAAGCGAGGGTCTAAACACTAACTAGCCCGTTTGACAACTATGGCAAAGTAAACCCAAGCAAGCACATTGAGTTAGGGTTTACCTAAACCCTAGTTAGACCAATCAAATGGATAAGTCCTATTCTGACAACCCCTACCACTCATCTGCGTCATCATGACTTCACTTATGTCAGTCTTTCTTTTTTCCTTTTTCCTCTCTCGTCCCATCATATCTACCTACTTCTTTCTTGTGACAGTTCATTAGATAAGGCTGGACCCCACCCCAAGTGGGCCCCACCAGTCCCACATGGCGCACAGGCCCGAGCCAGTGCAAAAAGTTGGTCATCATGGCTCAGCCCCAAGCCCACAATTTTCCTCTTTCCGGACACGGTGTCCTAAGCAAGACACGCGCTCTCCACGTGTTCCGACCAGTGGGGGACCACACAACGCAAGTAGGCAGTGACCTGTAGCTCGACACGTGCCATCTCCGTGTTCGGATCATGCTGACAAAGAGTGTTCGGATCATGTGACAAAGAGTAATCATTATTCCATTTTGAACAGAGAATCAAACCGAATAAAATGTTTAGTTTAAATAAATATATTTAATTTTATGCTTTATAATAAATATATTTATACATATTTTAAAAATAATAATCATATGTACTAATAAATTTATGTACGTTACACGTAAAACAAATTAGAATTATGTTTTAATTTTAATTTGTTATAAATTTGTTTATATTAAAATTATACTTTATTACATATATATATGTGAAGAAAATAAAAGCTTTTCGATTGTGCAGAATAAATGAAAAAAAATTAGAATTTATTTCTTTGGTAAATTTTAATAAAAATATTTTTATAATTATTATCTGACGTAGTTTTTATTATTAATAGATGGTACAAACAGCTTAAACGGTTCAAATTGATCATGCCACATTATATTATTTTTTTTGATATATATGTATGTGCTTTAAAGTTATAATTTAATAACTAGTTCAAGTTTAAGACTAATTTTGAAATACAAAAAATATATGTAAAAAATGTATTTGTATGTGTATAAAATATATTTTTAATATAATTTAACTAGAATCTAAATTATTATGAATATATTATAACTACAATCTAAACCTTGGACTTAACCCACTAAACAATAAAAATAGTCCAAATGAACAAACCAAGTAAGTCGAATTGATTTCAATTTTGGTTATGGTTAATTTTGATTCAGTTTTTGTTTTGAAATAAATTTTTTTGAGCTGTTCAATTTTGTCTATTTTATTTTCGTTGAAATTGAATTAACCCAACACTAACATTCATACGTGGGGATCACATAAGCAAGAGGGTATGTTTTTTTTTGTCATTGGACATACTTATTCTTTCTTTTTTTCAAGTATATACTTTACTCTGTATCATATTGTTAGTCCCGGGGCATGATCAAAGATGATAAAATAGATGCAACAGAGATCTACAATGATACAAAAGCCAAATAATTCGATTACAATATGGAGGAGGGAAATAGAGAAGAGAAGATATCTCGTTCTTCCTTGCAAACATGTTGTAATTGGGACAGAACGAGTTACAATAATCTAGAGAGAGATTAGAAGAAGACCAATGCTGGGGTGTCAAAACACCGTTGCTCAAAGCAAGATTCGTCCCACAAGATCTGCTTCCAGGAACCAGCAAGTTTGATGAACTTGTGGAACGCTCGAAGTCACCTCTGTTCTGACTCCTCGGATGGACTTGCAATGGCGGCAAAAACTCTCTCTCTCTCTCTTTCTCCTTTTCTGACTTGTATTTTCGTGGTAACTACAAAGGAGGCCAGAAGAGAGTATTTATAGAGAGAGGGTGGAAACCCTAGCCGCCTCTTCAGTTATGGAAAGATTGAATCAAATTCTAAAAGATAGCAACGAGATTTAATTCAAATCCCACAAAGATAAGAACAAAATTAATTTAAATCCCACAAAGATAGGATCTGAATTAATTCAAATCCCACAAAGATAGGATCTGATTTAATCGCATTGATTCAGCCTTTCCATAACTGACTTGTAATCTGCACAGTCAGCGGCACAGTCAGCGGATCCCTCCATGCGGCAGCAGCCGCAGCCTGGCCGCATGAGCCTCATGGCCGCATGGACCACATCGGCCGCATGGACCGCATGGGCCGCATGGACCGCATGAGCCACATGGACCGCATGTGCCGTATGTGCCGCATGAGCCGCATGAGCCGCATAAAGACCGCATGACTGCTGACGTGCTAAGTGCAAAGTGCGCCAACAAAATGCCACATTACGTCTCATGAGCCCATGAGCACGAGTCCGAGTCGCTAAGCCCCTTTGGGGCTTAGCTCCAAATGGAATTAATCCAAGAGAATGACAAAAGCATTAGTGCTTAATCCTTGGAGCCTTATTCTTACCTCCTAGTAAAATCACCCACATGGTTCCCTCCTTAGGGTCACCACCCCATGTGCATCTCTCAACAACACACCCAAGTATATATGTTGAGATAACTCATGGTGCATTTCCGATGTGGGACTAAAATTTATAAGACATGTTGAGAGCAAGCTCTCTCCATGTAAAGAAAGCACCAACAATCCCCCACATATCACAACATATATATGTGTCACGCCCCAGAACCAGAATACTGGAGAGCGGGGGAATGACTCAGCCAGCTACGTATTACGGGTAGATGAATACCGTATAATATGATCAATGCTGTCTAAAAGACAAGGGGGTACATACTACATGAAAGTCTTACTATGGTCACTTCACATCTATTGTCTCAAACATTCGAACAAGAAACAGTAATAGAGAACATGTAAGATAAAGCAGTAAGGCGTCCCAAACGCTCTGTCAAAATTTTCTTGATATCTGGCTTTACAAAACATAGCCAGATTGATGTAGCAAAAGTATACACAATTGTTATCAACTGCAGCCTGACTTTAGTTACAATTATGTAAAAAGTAAGTACGAGACGATCCGACTAACATGTCGGTGCCAAACGGCAAAGTATAAAGTAGATAACAAAATGAGCGGAGAAGTAAGAAACCCACTCGAGTTCTCCTGCGATCATCCCTCTAGTGTTGACCATTTTGGAGATAGAAGTAAGCTGAATCCTCGGGGACTGGCTCTAAATCTGGCCATGCAAAACCAGAGAGGTTAGACCTCTAATAGCAAGTACCACAAGGAAGCACGACATGAGAACTAAAACCAGTAATGTGAAATATGATAAATAGATCTCTGCTTGCTACTAGGATTCACATAACCTCACGACACTTCGAACCAACCTCCCAACCAAACAAGGACAGAAGTTGGCCCGTCATGTCCTGACATTCTGATCATTCCAGTTAAGTAACAGAGTAGGTACAGTACACAAACAAATCATCTTGAACGGCCAATCAACTACTACGGCTTGCTATTGTGAGTCCCAAGTTATCCTGGAATTTATGCAATAGGGATTCATCAGTTCTTACTATGTGCAAGCAAGGCTAGTCTATCCAATCAATCAATTGCGCCAATCATGTAGTTAGACGAGTCCCAGCGGGACGCCCGCCGTTAATATAGCATGTACAATAATATAAGCAGATACTGTTCCCTGCCCGTGTGACATATTTACAGTATCTGTGGGAACCAGCCGGCCCGTCGGGCACTTAATAATCCCAAGGGGGCTGCCATGTAAGAACTCGGGAATCCATTCTCTCCATGCCATCATTATTTTATTTAACTTAATAGTCTCTACGTTGAGTGAAGTTCCATGCCGTAGATAATGGTCATTCAAATGAGTACTTTGGTACGGGATACGATATGCGCAACTCTACAACGATACCCGTGCGGCTAGGTTGTAAGTTTTATATAGCGTGATGCAACAATCAAATCTGACCACGGAGTAATCATGCCTTGACCATAAAGTACACATGTTGTTTTTGTAAGATAGATAAATAACTAAATAAATAAATAATTTGAAGCCTGCATGTGCCTGTATGCCAATATTCGGGATTGGCTAATCGAGTACAATAGTTCACTACATGAACGTGTCTCATTCATTTCATTCAATAAGACGACTAGCCAGTCTCTTAGTTCCAACTAGGAACGCATGATCAATTTTAGTCAAGATAACCATTATCATCAATGGTGACAAGGCATGAAAGTCAAATAGTATTCAGTGGAGTCGAGTCTACGACTCTCAGGGTTTAATTCCAGTCAATCGGGGTATCTATAGCTCAATTCACGACACATGGTACATCTCACGTAACAATCTATATTTAACAGGAATATTAACATGTCATGATTATATCAAGTTTATGCAAAAAGGCGTAAGGATATAAAATGGACGTTAAATATCTAATAAGATATCAATATACAGGGCTATAGAAGATCCAGGGTAAGCAGGTTACTCTCATGTCAGCCTACGCTCATGTCAGCGTACGCTCATGTCAAGCTACGCTCAAGCCAGCGTACGCTCGGGTCATGCTACGCTCAGGTCAAGCTAGCGTATGCAAGTCATACGCTTCCAAAAGGCAGCGTATGAACTCCATACGACTCCTTACTATCCAAGCTAGCGTACGCAAGTCATACGCTCCCAAAAGGCAGCGTATGGACTCCATACGACTCCTTACTATCCAAGCTAGCGTACGCAAGTCATACGCTCCCAAAAGACAGCGTATGGACTCCATACGACTCCTTACTATCCAAGCTAGCGTACGCAAGTCATACGCTCCCAAAAGGCAGCGTATGGACTCCATACGACTCCTTACTATCCACGTGAGCGTATGCAAGTCATACGCTCCCAAAAGGTAGCGTATGCACTCCATACGACTCCTGAGCATCCAAGTCAGCGTATGCAAGTCATACGCTCCCAAAAGGCAGCGTATGCAAGACACACGCTACCTAAAAAGGTAGCGTATGGACTCCATACTGCGCTGCGCTAAAGAGCGCGCATAGCTCAGTGACGCAAGCTAAAAAGCTAGCATACACTGCTCACTGTCTTCTCCAAACAGCAAGAACTCCATGGTTGTACCCTAAAGTTTCAAAAGTCCTTAACTGGGTCAAAATAAGTCCGAATCCAACTTTGCAAAGGTCAAAATTGGGTAGAATGAAATCCTCTACAACATGGAACCATCAAAACTTGAAAACACAGAAGTTTAATAGATCAAAACCCCCAAAATCCGAAAATAACTCATATCTAGATCTACAAAGATTAAGACTTCGAAATGAAAAATGTCAAGTTCTAAACTCTCTTAGAATCACGAGGGAAAGAGAATGGAGCCATAAAAATGGATCCTCATGAAGAAGCAAGATGTACTTGCCTATGGGTTTGGTAGGTGGAGAGAGTAATGAAGAAGAAGAAGAAGAAGAGGAGTAATGGTGAGAATGAGTAATGAGGAAAGAGAATGGAGAGGGTGGCTTTAAATATGGAAGGGGTGGTAGGTGGGAGCTAATGGGCCGGGTCCAATGGGTCGGGTTGTAGGGGATCCAACCAAGTCCAACCCGAACCCAAAGCCTAGCTAAAGCAGAGAATAAAAGCATGAAATTGTCACTCCCCGTTCCCAGAATGCGTAGTCTTATTCATGTACAACTCATGTGTATTTATTTTAGTATTTATCATGTATTACCCTGTATTTAAATTCCTTTAATTCATGTTAATTAAGTTTCTGTTAATTAATTATCTGCTCTTTAATTCTTATGTTAATTTATTTCCTGCAATTAATTTTTCGTAATTTATTTCTGTATTTTATTTCCTGCAATTTACTTCTCTGCTTTAGTTTTATTTTCGGTTGGATGAGCCCCTTAAACCCGACCCATTAAGAACCCGGCCCAACTCCCACCTACCACCCCTTTGCTACTTAAAGCTACCATCTCCCTTCTCTCTCCTCATTCACTCCTTCTTCACCATTACTTCTTCCTCTTCCTTTCATTACTCTCTCCACCTACCAACTAGGCAAGTACATCTTGCTCTACATGAGGACCATATTTTATGGTTCAATATTCTTCCTCTCATGATTCTAAGAGAGTTTAGTGCTTAGTATTTTTGATTTCATTGGTTCATTTCTTGTAGATCTAAGTTATTGTATTTTCGATTGTCTATGGGTTTTGATCTAGCAAACTCCTTTGTTCTCAAGATTTGATGGTTCCATGTCGTAGAGCAGTTCATCCTACCCAATTTTGACCTTTGGAAAGTTGGATTCGGACTTATTTTGACCAAGTTATGGACTTTTGAAGCTTTGGGGTGCAACCATGGAGTTCTTGCTGTTTGGAGAAGACAGTGAGCAGTGTACGCTAGCTTTTTAGCTTGCGTCACTGAGCTGTGCGCGTTTTTTAGCGCAGCGCAGTATGGAGTCCATACGCTGCCTTTTTAGGAAGCGTGTGTCTTGCATACGCTACCTTTTGGAAGCGTATGTCGTATGAAGTTCATACGCTGCCTTTTGGGAGCGTATGACTTGCATACGCTGACTTGAATGGTCAGGAGTCGTATGAAGTTCATACGCTGCCTTTTGGGAGCGTATGACTTGCATACGCTGACTTGAATGGTCAGGAGTCGTATGAAGTTCATACGCTGCCTTTTGGGAGCGTATGACTTGCATACGCTGACTTGAATGGTCAGGAGTCGTATGAAGTTCATACGCTGCCTTTTGGGAGCGTATGACTTGCATACGCTGACTTGAATGGTCAGGAGTCGTATGAAGTTCATACGCTGCTGGGAGCATATGACTTGCATACGCTAACTTGAATGGTCAGGAGTCGTATGAAGTCCATACGCTGCCTTTTTGGAGCTTATGACTTGCATACGCTCACTTGAGTGTCAAGGAGTCGTATGGAGTCCATACGCTGCCTTCCTGAGCGTAGCCTGACCTGAGCGTATGACTCTTGCACTGAGCGTATGGCCTTTGGCTGACTTGGTCTTATGTCAGCATGTCAGTTTGGTTTCATTTTCCTTGCCTGGATCTTTTATAGCCCTGTATATTGATATCTTATTAGATGTTTAACGTCCATTTTATATCCTTACGCCTTTTTGCATAAACTTGATATAATCATGATATGCTAGTATTTCTGTTAATTATAGATTGTTACGTGGGATGTGCCATGTGTCATGAATTGAGTTATAGATACCCGGATTGACTAGAATTAAACCCTGAGAGTTGTAGACTCAACCCCACTGAATGCTAGTTGACTTTCATGCCTTGCCACCATTGATAATGATTGTGATCTTGACTAAATTGATCATGCGTTCCTAATTGGAACTAAGAGACTGGCTAGTCGTCTTATTGAATGAAATGAATGAGACACGTTCATGTTATGAACTATTATACTCGACTGGCTGATCCCGAATATTGACATTCATGCACATGCAGGCTTCAATCTATTTATTTATTTATTTATTTATTTAGTTATTTTTTCTACAAAAGAAGCATGTGTACTTTATGGTCAAGGCATGATTACCGTGGATAGATTTGATTATTGCATTACGCTATGTAAGACCTGCAACCTAACCGCACTGGTATCGTTGTAGAGTTGTGCATATCGTACCCCGTACGAAAGTACTCATTTGAATGACCATGATCCACGGCATGGAATTTTACTCAAGGTAGAGACTATTAAGTTAAATAAAATAATGATTGCATGGAGAGAATGGATTCCCGAATTCTTACATGGCAGCCCCCTTGGGACGAGTAGTACCCGACGGGCCGACTGGTTCCCACAGATACTGTAAATCTGCCACACGGGCAGGGAACAGTATCTGCTTTTATTATTATTGTATATTGTATATTGACGGGCGTCCTGCTAGGACTCGTCTAATTCATGCATGGGCCAATTGATCGACTGGATAGACTAGCCTTGCTTGCACATAGTAAGAACTGAGGAATCCCTAATTGCATTATTCCAAGATAACTTGGGACTCATAATAGCAAGCCGTAGGAGTTGATTGGCCGTTCAAGATGATTTGTTTGTGCACTGTACTCTGTTACCTAACTGGGATGATCAGAATGTCAGGACATGACGGGCCAACTTCTGTCCTTGTTTGGTTGGGAGGTTGGTTCGAAGTGTCTTGATGTGATGTGAGTTCTAGTAGCAAGCAGAGATCTATTATTATATTCTCTTACTTACTGGTTTTAGTTCTCATGTCGTGCTCCCTTGTGGTACTTGCTATTAGAGGTCTAACCTCTCTGGTTTTGCATGGCCAGATTTAGAGCCAGTTTCCGAGGACTCAGCGTACTTCCACCTCCAGGATGGTCAATACTAGAGGAATAATCGCAGGAGGCCTCGAGTGGGTTCCTTAACTTCACCACTCGTTTTGTTATCTACTTTATACCTTGCCGTTTGGCACCGACATGTTAGTCGGATTGTCTTGTACTTACTTTTGCATAATTGTAATTAAGTCAGACTGCAGCTGATAACAATTGTGTATACTTACTACATCATCTGGCTGTATTTTGTAAAGCCAGATCTCAAGAACATTTTGACTGAGCGTTTGGGACGCCTTACTGCTTTACCTTACATGTTCTATATTTCTGTTTCTTGTTTGAATGATTGAGACAATAGATGTGTAATGACCATAGTAAGACTTTTATGTAGTATGCACCCCCTCGTCTGGTTAGACAGCATTGATCGTATTATACGGTATTCTTCTACCCGTAATACGTAGCTGGCTGAGTCATTCCCCCGCTCTCCAGTATTCTGGTTCTGGGGCGTGACAAGGTTTTAGTGGTGGCCCATGCAGGTCTGATTTCAGACTTGTGGGGTGTTTTATTTAATAGGATGTCTCAATCACACATGTTTTCCCTTGATCTCATGATTCATCGATTCTCAACTCTAGCTTGACATTCCAGTATCCTTTGACTTCATTGATCCTTCATGTCCGGTCGTTTGATTGTTCTCTTGTCCCTTTTCTTAGGGGCACTTCGTCCGCATCGGTCAGAGCTGGACAGCAACAACATGGACAGCAACATGGACAACCTGACCCTGTTGGTCAGCAACAAGAGCCGGTACTAACTCAGGAGGCTACTCAGGAAGAAGTGATCGTGGAAGCAGCAGCTGGATCGCAGTATCCGGATGTTCTACCTCCACCAACAGTTCCACCTACCCAAGTGGATACACCAGCCCTTCTGGAGATCATGAGAGGAATGATGGCTACTCAGCAACATCAGATGTTGGCCCAGCAGCACATGCACACTCAGCTGCAAGAGCAGAATGTGTTGCTCAACCAAGGATTGCAGACGGCTTTGGAAAGAGGAGTGAGGACTGATTCAGGAGCGTCAGCCAGGTTTTGCAAGTACAACCCCCGTCGTTTCGAGGGCACGGAGGATGCCATCTCAGCAGATGCATGGCTTAAGGATATTGAGGCTATTCTGACAGCAGCTAAGGTGCCGGCAGAAGAACGTGTGGATCTAGTGAAGTTGTTACTTCAGGATCTCGCACGTGATTGGTGGGAATCAGAGGAAGTAGGCATCAGACGTCCTGTTGCTTGGGACGATTTTACTGCAAGGTTCAAGACGAAGTACTATGGAGTTGTGGTACAGTTTGAGCTACAACAGAAGTTTATCAGCCTCAGGCAGGCTGGCAAGACGGTAGATGCTTATGCAGCGGAGTTCTGCAGATTGAGTAGGTTTGCCCCAGAGATGGTAGCAACGGAACGCCAGAGGGCGATGAGGTTCCAGCAAGGGTTTCATCTTGAGCTCTTGCAATTGATAGAGGGGCACAATTACCAGACTTTTGATGAGATATTGACGGCGACTCGAAGGCATGAGATCACCATTCAGAGGCTTGCGGCAAGGACTGGGGGTCAGAAGAGATCCCACAGTTAGATTGAAGGTGGAGGGGGAGCAGCGCCCCGAACAACAGCACCATCCCCTGGCATTCGTATCCACGATGTGGCGATACGAGGGCCAGCACCACCACCCAGGCAGCAGCAACAGCAACAGAGGAAGAACCAGCAACCCCCGGCGGGCTGCACTTATTATGGAAAGATGGGGCACACTAGAGATGTGTGTCGGATATTGAATGGACTGTGTCTGATATGTGGAAACCCAGATCATCGGGTTACCACATGTTCCATGAATTCGAGGTCAGGAGGACCAGGGCAGCAGTTTCCTGCTCTGCCAGCACCAGGGGCAGGACAGTATCGAGGACCAGCATTGGCAGTGAGGCCGTTGGCGCAGCGTCCGTTAGTATCACAGGCTCAGATGTTTCGGCAGCAGGGGCCGCCGATGCAAGCAACACCAGCATAGACCACCCCAGCATCATCAAGGCAGGGGCCAGCAGCAGCACCAGGCTAGGCCACGGCATGGGAACCGGTAAGGAGGTCGAGGGCAGGCATTCACACTGTCCTTGGAAGAGGCATTGGCATCGGAAGATGTTGTGGCAGGTAACATTCTCGTCGCCTCTTATCCCGCAGTAGCATTGTTTGATTCGGGAGCATCCCATTCATTTATATCTGCACAATTTGTGACACGACTAGGAGTGGAGTTCGAGGCATTACCAGGGAGGTTGAATATACTCACTGGTAATAGGCTCGTGGGAGTTAGTAGAGTTAATTTAGCATGTAGTGTTGTAGTGTACGGGCATCCTTTACCCGCCCGGTTGATAGAATTTCCTGTTGGAAATTTCGATGTTATCTTAGGCATAGACTGGCTGAAAGACAGTCATGCGACAATAGATTGTCGTAGTGGAAGTGTATCTTTTGATATTCCAGGCATGGAGAGGTTCACCTTGGTCAGATCAGAGGCAACTCAGCAAGAGCAGGGAGTAGTAACAGCAATGGAAGAAGTTCAGATTCCGAAGGTAGTTGAAGAATTTCTAGACGTATTTTCCGAAGAACTTCCAGGTCTACCACCAGTTAGAGATATTGAGTTCAGCATAGAATTGGCACCTGGGACTAAACCAATATCAGATCGGGTTTACAGAATGGCGGATTCAGAGCAGGCCAAGGTGTATCAGCACATAGAGGAATTGAAGGAGAAGAAGTTTATCCAAGCTAGCATATCGCCATGGACAGCACCAGTGGTACTTGTGGGGAAGAAGGATGGATCATCCAGATTGTGTATCGATTACAGGAAGCTTAACGCGGCAACAGTAAAGAACAAGTACCCATTACCCAGGATCGACGACTTATTTGATCAGTTGAGCAAGGCTAGAGTTTTCTCCAAGATAGATCTTCGTTCAGGGTATCATCAGGTGAGGGTTCGGAAGGAGGATATCCTCAAGACAGCATTCAGGTCGAAGTATGGGCATTATGAGTTCTTAGTAATGCCGTTTGGTTTGACCAATGCTCCAGCTATATTCATGGATTTGATGAATCGCATCTTTATGCCATACTTAGATCAGCTTGTCGTTGTCTTTCTTGACGACATACTCATATATTCTGCTAGTGAAGAGGAGCATGAAGACCACCTCAGAAAAGTATTGCAGGTTCTAAGAGAGAACCAGTTGTATGCCAAGCTCAGCAAGTGTGAGTTCTGGACGGATCACATTTCATTTTTGGGTCATATTGTATCAGGAGCTGGAGTAGCAGTGGATCCCAAGAAGGTAGAAGCAGTAGAGAGTTGGCCAGTACCCAAGACCGTAGCTGATGTACGGAGTTTTTTAGGATTGGCAGGATATTACAGAAGATTTGTGTCAGACTTTGCAAGGCTTTCAGCACCCATGACCCGCTTGACCCGGAAGGATGTACCATTCGTTTGGTCGGCAGAATGTCAGGCATCATTTGAGACTTTGAAGCAGAAGTTGATATCAGCGCCTATTCTTACATTGCCAGTTGGACCCGGAGGTTTTACAGTATACTGTGATGCGTCAGGTAAAGGACTTGGATGTGTCCTTATGCAACATGGGAAGGTGATAGCAGATGCATCTAGGCAGCTTCGGGACCACGAAAAGAATTATCCAACTCATGATTTGGAGTTAGCGGCAGTAGTATTTGCTCTGAAGCTATGGAGACATTACTTATATGGTGACCGAGTGGAAATGTACACAGACCATAAAAGTCTGAAGTACATCTTTACCCAGAAGGAACTGAACATAAGGCAGAGAAAATGGTTGGAGTTGATCAAGGATTATGATGTGGAGCTTCAGTATCATCCAGGCAAGGCTAATGTGGTAGCAGACGCTCTTAGCAGAAGAGGCGGCGCATTTATGTTGACAACGCAGAAGCACATCTTAGAAGACCTTCAGGAGATGGACATTGAAGTTATACTTCCTAATGATGTAGGAATTCTGGCGAGTCTACAAGTTCAATCCGACTTGGTAGGCAGGATCAAGGCAGCTCAGGCACAGGACCCAAGGATTCAGAAGCTTAGGGCAGAATGTGAGTCAAGACTCAGAAAGGAGATGCAAATTCATGAAGATGGTACGCTTAGGTTTGGATCACGTCTATGTGTACCTAGTAGAGATATCAGACAGAAAGTTATGACAGAAGCTCACAGTTCTCAGTATTCTATACATCCTGGAGGGACCAAGATGTACCAAGATATCAAGCAGCACTTCTGGTGGAACGGGATGAAGAGGAAGATAGCTAGGTTTGTTTCCCGTTGCTTGATATGTCAGCAAGTAAAGGCAGAACAGCAGAGGCCAGCTGGGTTATTGCAACCGCTTCCTATCCCGGAATGGAAGTGGGAACACATTACAATGGACTTTGTGATCGGTTTACCGAGATCACCAAGTGGTAAGGATGCTATTTGGGTGATAGTAGATCGGCTTACAAAGGTAGCACACTTTCTTCCTTTCAGAGTAGGACAATCTACAGAAAAGTTGGCAGAGTTGTACATGCAGCAGATAGTCAGGCAGCATGGAGTCCCTGTCAGTATTGTGTCAGACAGAGATACCCGTTTCATGTCGCATTTTTGGAAGAGCTTGCATCATAGTCTGGGTACCAAATTAAAATTTAGCACGGCTTACCATCCACAGACGGACGGGCAATCAGAAAAGACGATTCAGACTTTAGAAGACATGTTGCGAGCTTGCACTCTAGATTTTGGAGGGTCTTGGGAGAGTCACCTTTACTTGGTCGAGTTCTCATACAACAACAGTTATCAAGCCAGTATCCGGATAGCACCATTTGAAGCACTATATGGTAAGAAGTGTAGATCGCCACTAGCATGGGTTGATATCGAGGAAAGGAAGATGCTAGGCCCAGAAATGATTGTTCAGACGGTTGAAGTGATTAAGGGAATTAGAGAGCGACTTCGTGTTGCGCAGGATCGGCATCGTCATTGGGCGGACCAGCATCGTAGGCCGCTAGAGTTTTCTGTTGGGGACCACGTGTTCTTGCGGATCTCACCTACCCGTGGGGTCATTAGATTTGGCGTTCGCAGGAAGCTGAGTCCGCGATACGTAGGCCCATTTGTTATTCTTGATAGGATAGGCGATGTTGCTTATCGTTTGTCCCTTCCACCTTCGTTACGAGAGGTGCATGACGTGTTCCATGTATCTCAATTACGGAGGTATGTATCGGACCCAAGCCATATCCTCGATCATTCTGAGCTGGTTGTTGGTACCAACCTGTCTTACGAGGAGCAGCCTGTGTCCATCTTGGACCGAAGAGAGAAGGTACTCAAGAACCGAACAATTAACCTTGTCCGGGTTGCATGGGGTCATCACTCTTTGGGAGAGTCAACGTGGAAACGTGAGGATGATATCCGATCACGGTATCCACATCTGTTTGACTCACAAGGTATATCTTTTTCTGTGTACCTTGATTGTCTTGATTCCTCATGCTTAACCCCTTATGGATAGAATTGCTAGATAACGTAGATTGTTAAATATGGATATGTTACTTACTATGGACATTGTAAAATGATTGCTTGATTGAATTGCTTGTACTTAGATTAGTTTAGCCTCGATGTTTCTATCCTGCTTGGATTTCAAATTCCGAGGACAAAATTTTTCTAAGGTGGGTAGAGATGTCACTCCCCGTTCCCAGAATGCGTAGTCTTATTCATGTACAACTCATGTGTATTTATTTTAGTATTTATCATGTATTACCCTGTATTTAAATTCCTTTAATTCATGTTAATTAAGTTTCTGTTAATTAATTATCTGCTCTTTAATTCTTATGTTAATTTATTTCCTGTAATTAATTTTCTGTAATTTATTTCTGTATTTTATTTCCTGTAATTTACTTCTCTGCTTTAGTTTTATTTTCGGTTGGATGAGCCCCTTAAACCCGACCCATTAAGAACCCGGCCCAACTCCCACCTACCACCCCTTTGCTACTTAAAGCTACCATCTCCCTTCTCTCTCCTCATTCACTCCTTCTTCACCATTACTTCTTCCTCTTCCTTTCATTACTCTCTCCACCTACCAACTAGACAAGTACATCTTGCTCTACATGAGGACCATATTTTATGGTTCAATATTCTTCCTCTCATGATTCTAAGAGAGTTTAGTGCTTAGTATTTTTGATTTCATTGGTTCATTTCTTGTAGATCTAAGTTATTGTATTTTCGGTTGTCTATGGGTTTTGATCTAGCAAACTCCTTTGTTCTCAAGATTTGATGGTTCCATGTCGTAGAGCAGTTCATCCTACCCAATTTTGACCTTTAGAAAGTTGGATTCGGACTTATTTTGACCAAGTTATGGACTTTTGAAGCTTTGGGGTGCAACCATGGAGTTCTTGCTGTTTGGAGAAGACAGTGAGCAGTGTACGCTAGCTTTTTAGCTTGCGTCACTGAGCTGTGCGCGTTTTTTAGCGCAGCGCAGTATGGAGTCCATACGCTGCCTTTTTAGGAAGCGTGTGTCTTGCATACGCTACCTTTTGGAAGCGTATGTCGTATGAAGTTCATACGCTGCCTTTTGGGAGCGTATGACTTGCATACGCTGACTTGAATGGTCAGGAGTCGTATGAAGTTCATACGCTACCTTTTGGGAGCGTATGACTTGCATACGCTGACTTGAATGGTCAGGAGTCGTATGAAGTTCATACGCTGCCTTTTGGGAGCGTATGACTTGCATATGCTGACTTGAATGGTCAGGAGTCGTATGAAGTTCATACGCTGCCTTTTGGGAGCGTATGACTTGCATATGCTGACTTGAATGGTCAGGAGTCGTATGAAGTTTATATGCTGCTGGGAGCATATGACTTGCATACGCTGACTTGAATGGTCAGGAGTCGTATGAAGTCCATACGCTGCCTTTTTGGAGCTTATGACTTGCATACGCTCACTTTAGTGTCAAGGAGTCGTATGGAGTCCATACGCTGCCTTCCTGAGCGTAGCCTGACCTGAGCGTATGACTCTTGCACTGAGCGTATGGCCTTTGGCTGACTTGGTCTTATGTCAGCATGTCAGTTTGGTTTCATTTTCCTTGCCTGGATCTTTTATAGCCCTGTATATTGATATCTTATTAGATGTTTAACGTCCATTTTATATCTTTACGCCTTTTTGCATAAACTTGATATAATCATGATATGCTAGTATTTCTGTTAATTATAGATTGTTACGTGGGATGTGCCATGTGTCATGAATTGAGTTATAGATACCCGGATTGACTAGAATTAAACCCTGAGAGTTGTAGACTCAACCCCACTGAATGCTAGTTGACTTTCATGCCTTGCCACCATTGATAATGATTGTGATCTTGACTAAATTGATCATGCGTTCCTAATTGGAACTAAGAGACTGGCTAGTCGTCTTATTGAATGAAATGAATGAGACACGTTCATGTTATGAACTATTGTACTCGACTGGCTGATCCCGAATATTGACATTCATGCACATGCAGGCTTCAATCTATTTATTTATTTATTTAGTTATTTTTTCTACAAAAGAAGCATGTGTACTTTATGGTCAAGGCATGATTACCGTGGATAGATTTGATTGTTGTATTACGCTATGTAAGACCTGCAACCTAACCGCACTGGTATCGTTGTAGAGTTGTGCATATCGTACCCCGTACGAAAGTACTCATTTGAATGACCATGATCCACGGCATGGAATTTTACTCAACGTAGAGACTATTAAGTTAAATAAAATAATGATTGCATGGAGAGAATGGATTCCCGAATTCTTACATGGCAGCCCCCTTGGGACGAGTAGTACCCGACGGGCCGGCTGGTTCCCACAGATACTGTAAATCTGCCACACGGGCAGGGAACAGTATCTGCTTTTATTATTATTGTATATTGTATATTGACGGGCGTCCTGCTAGGACTCGTCTAATTCATGCATGGGCCAATTGATCGACTGGATAGACTAGCCTTGCTTGCACATAGTAAGAACTGAGGAATCCCTAATTGCATTATTCCAGGATAACTTGGGACTCATAATAGCAAGCCGTAGGAGTTGATTGGCCGTTCAAGATGATTTGTTTGTGCACTGTACTCTGTTACCTAACTGGGATGATCAGAATGTCAGGACATGACGGGCCAACTTCTGTCCTTGTTTGGTTGGGAGGTTGGTTCGAAGTGTCTTGATGTGATGTGAGTTCTAGTAGCAAGCAGAGATCTATTATTATATTCTCTTACTTACTGGTTTTAGTTCTCATGTCGTGCTCCCTTGTGGTACTTGCTATTAGAGGTCTAACCTCTCTGGTTTTGCATGGCCAGATTTAGAGCCAGTTCCCGAGGACTCAGCGTACTTCCACCTCCAGGATGGTCAATACTAGAGGAATAATCGCAGGAGGCCTCGAGTGGGTTCCTTAACTTCACCACTCATTTTGTTATCTACTTTATACCTTGCCGTTTGGCACCGACATGTTAGTCGGATTGTCTTGTACTTACTTTTGCATAATTGTAATTAAGTCAGACTGCAGCTGATAACAATTGTGTATACTTACTACATCATCTGGCTGTATTTTGTAAAGCCAGATCTCAAGAACATTTTGACTGAGCGTTTGGGACGCCTTACTGCTTTACCTTACATGTTCTATATTTCTGTTTCTTGTTTGAATGATTGAGACAATAGATGTGTAATGACCATAGTAAGACTTTTATGTAGTATGCACCCCCTCGTCTGGTTAGACAGCATTGATCGTATTATACGGTATTCTTCTACCCGTAATACGTAGCTGGCTGAGTCATTCCTCCGCTCTCCAGTATTCTGGTTCTGGGGCGTGACAAGGTTTTAGTGGTGGCCCATGCAGGTCTGATTTCAGACTTGTGGGGTGTTTTGTTTAATAGGATGTCTCAATCACACATGTTTTCCCTTGATCTCATGATTCATCGATTCTCAACTCTAGCTTGACATTCCAGTATCCTTTGACTTCATTGATCCTTCATGTCCGGTCGTTTGATTGTTCTCTTGTCCCTTTCCTTAGGGGCACTTCGTCCGCATCGGTCAGAGCTGGACAGCAACAACATGGACAGCAACATGGACAACCTGACCCTGTTGGTCAGCAACAAGAGCCGGTACTAACTCAGGAGGCTACTCAGGAAGAAGTGATCGTGGAAGCAGCAGCTGGATCGCAGTATCCGGATGTTCCACCCCCACCAACAGTTCCACCTATCCAAGTGGACACACCAGCCCTTCTGGAGATCATGAGAGGAATGATGGCTACTCAGCAACATCAGATGTTGGTCCAGCAGCGCATGCACACTCAGCTGCAAGAGCAGAATGTGTTGCTCAACTAAGGATTGCAGACGGCTTTGGAAAGAGGAGTGAGGACTGATTCAGGAGCGTCAGCCAGGTTTTGCAAGTACAACCCCCGCCGTTTCGAGGGCACGGAGGATGCCATCTCAGCAGATGCATGGCTTAAGGATATTGAGGCTATTCTGACAGCAGCTATGGTGCCGGCAGAAGAACGTGTGGATCTAGTGAAGTTGTTACTTCAGGATCTCGCACGTGATTGGTGGGAATCAGAGGAAGTAGGCATCAGACGTCCTGTTGCTTGGGACGATTTTACTGCAAGGTTCAAGACGAAGTACTATGGAGTTGTGGTACAGTTTGAGCTACAACAGAAGTTTATCAGCCTCAGGCAGGCTGGCAAGACGGTAGATGCTTATGCAGCGGAGTTCTGCAGATTGAGTAGGTTTGCCCCAGAGATGGTAGCAACGGAACGCCAGAGGGCGATGAGGTTCCAGCAAGGGTTTCATCTTGAGCTCTTGCAATTGATAGAGGGGCACAATTACCAGACTTTTGATGAGATATTGACGGCGACTCGAAGGCATGAGATCACCATTCAGAGGCTTGCGGCAAGGACTGGGGGTCAGAAGAGATCCCACAGTCAGATTGAAGGTGGAGGGGGAACAGCGCCCCGAACAACAGCACCATCCCCTGGCATTCGTATCCACGATGTGGCGATACGAGGGCCAGCACCACCACCCAGGCAGCAGCAACAGCAACAGAGGAAGAACCAGCAACCCCCGACGGGCTGCACTTAATATGGGAAGATGGGGCACACTAGAGATGTGTGTCGGACATTGAATGGACTGTGTCTGATATGTGGAAACCCAGATCATCGGGTTACCACATGTTCCATAAATTCGAGGTCAGGAGGACCAGGGCAGCAGTTTTCTGCTCTGCCAGCACCAGGGGCAGGGCAGTATCGAGGACCAGCATTGGCAGTGAGGCCGTTGGCGCAGCGTCCGTTAGTATCACAGGCTCAGATGTTTCGGCAGCAGGGGCCGCCGATGCAGCAACACCAGCATAGACCACCCAGCATCATCAAGGCAGGGGCCAGCAGCAGCACCAGGCTAGGCCACAGCATGGGAACCGGCAAAGAGGTCGAGGGCAGGCATCACACTGTCCTTGGAAGAGGCATTGGCATCGGGAGATGTTGTGGCAGGTAACATTCTCGTCGCCTCATATCCCGCAGTAGCATTATTTGATTCGGGAGCATCCCATTCATTTATATCTGTACAATTTGTGACACGACTAGGAGTGGAGTTCGAGGCATTACCAGGGAGGTTGAATATACTCACTGGTAATGGGCTCGTGGGAGTTAGTAGAGTTAGTTTAGCATGTAGTGTTGTAGTGTGCGGGCATCCTTTACCCGCCCGGTTGATAGAATTTCCTGTTGGAAATTTCGACGTTATCTTAGGCATGGACTGGCTGAAAGACAGTCATGCGACAATAGATTGTCGTAGTGGAAGTGTATCTTTTGATATTCCAGGCATGGAGAGGTTCACCTTGGTCAGATCAGAGGCAACTCAGCAAGAGCAGGGAGTAGTAACAGCAATGGAAGAAGTTCAGATTCCGAAGGTAGTTGAAGAATTTCTAGACGTATTTTCCGAAGAACTTCCAGGTCTACCACCAGTTAGAGATATTGAGTTCAGCATAGAATTGGCACCTGGGACTAAACCAATATCAGATCGAGTTTACAGAATGGTGGATTCAGAGCAGGCCAAGGTGCATCAGCACATAGAGGAATTGAAGGAGAAGAAGTTTATCCAAGCTAGCATATCGCCATGGGCAGCACCAGTGGTACTTGTGGGGAAGAAGGATGGATCATCCAGACTGTGCATCGATTACAGGAAGCTTAACGCGGCAACAGTAAAGAACAAGTACCCATTACCCAGGATCGATGACTTATTTGATCAGTTGAGCAAGGCTAGAGTTTTCTCCAAGATAGATCTTCGTTCAGGGTATCATCAGGTGAGGGTTCGGAAGGAGGATATCCCCAAGACAGCATTCAGGTCGAAGTATGGGCATTATGAGTTCTTAGTAATGCCGTTTGGTTTGACCAATGCTCCAGCTATATTCATGGATTTGATGAATCGCATCTTTATGCCATACTTAGATCAGTTTGTCGTTGTCTTTCTTGACGATATACTCATATATTCTGCTAGTGAAGAGGAGCATGAAGACCACCTCAGAAAAGTATTGCAGGTTCTAAGAGAGAACCAGTTGTATGCCAAGCTCAGCAAGTGTGAGTTCTGGACGGATCATATTTCATTTTTGGGTCATATTGTATCAGGAGCTGGAGTAGCAGTGGATCCCAAGAAGGTAGAAGCAGTAGAGAGTTGGCCAGTACCCAAGACCGTAGCTGATGTACGGAGTTTCTTAGGATTGGCAGGATATTACAGAAGATTTGTGTCAGACTTTGCAAGGCTTTCAGCACCCATGATCCGCTTGACCCGGAAGGATGTACCATTCGTTTGGTCGGCAGAATGTCAGGCATCATTCGAGACTTTGAAGCAGAAGTTGATATCAGCGCCTATTCTTACATTGCCAGTTGGACCCGGAGGTTTTACAGTATACTGTGATGCGTCAGGTAAAGGACTTGGATGTGTCCTTATGCAACATGGGAAGGTGATAGCATATGCATCTAGGCAGCTTCGGGACCACGAAAAGAATTTCCCAACTCATGATTTGGAGTTAGCGGCAGTAGTATTTGCTCTGAAGCTATGGAGACATTACTTATATGGTGACCGAGTGGAAATGTACACAGACCACAAAAGTCTGAAGTACATCTTTACTCAGAAGGAACTGAACATAAGGCAGAGAAGATGGTTGGAGTTGATCAAGGATTATGATGTGGAGCTTCAGTATCATCCAGGCAAGGCTAATGTGGTAGCAGACGCTCTTAGCAGAAGAGGCGGCGCATTTATGTTGACAACGCAGAAGCACATCTTAGAAGACCTTCAGGAGATGGGCATTGAAGTTATACTTCCTAATGATGTAGGAATTCTGGCGAGTCTACAAGTTCAATCCGACTTGGTAGGCAGGATCAAGGCAGCTCAGGCACAGGACCCAAGGATTCAGAAGCTTAGGGCAGAATGTGAGTCAGGACTCAGAAAGGAGATACAAATTCATGAAGATGGTACGCTTAGGTTTGGATCACGTCTATGTGTACCTAGTGGAGATATCAGACAGGAAGTTATGACAGAAGCTCACAGTTCTCAGTATTCTATACATCCTGGAGGGACCAAGATGTACCAAGATATCAAGCAGCACTTCTGGTGGAACGGGATGAAGAGGAAGATAGCTAGGTTTGTTTCCCGTTGCTTGATATGTCAGCAAGTAAAGGCAGAACAGCAGAGGCCAGCTGGGTTATTGCAACCGCTTCCTATCCCGAAATGGAAGTGGGAACACATTACAATGGACTTTGTGATCGGTTTACCGAGATCACCAAGTGGTAAGGATGCTATTTGGGTGATAGTAGATCGGCTTACAAAGGTAGCACACTTTCTTCCTTTCAGAGTAGGACAATCTACAGAAAAGTTGGCGGAGTTATACATGCAGCAGATAGTCAGGCAGCATGGAGTCCCTGTCAGTATTGTGTCAGACAGAGATACCAGTTTCACGTCGCATTTCTGGAAGAACTTGTATCATAGTCTGGGTACCAAATTAAAATTTAGCACGGCTTACCATCCACAGACGGACGGGCAATCAGAAAAGACGATTCAGACTTTAGAAGACATGTTGCGAGCTTGCACTCTAGATTTTGGAGGGTCTTAGGAGAGTCACCTTCACTTGGTCGAGTTCTCATACAACAACAGTTATCAAGCCAGTATCCGGATAGCGCTATTTGAAGCACTATATGGTAAGAAGTGTAGATCGCCACTAGCATGGGATGATATCGGGGAAAGGAAGATGCTAGGCCCAGAAATAATTGTTCAGACGGTTGAAGTGATTAAGGGAATTAGAGAGCGACTTCGTGTTGCGCAGGATCGGCATCGTCATTGGGCGGACCAGCATCGTAGGCCGCTAGAGTTTTCTATTGGGGACCACGTGTTCTTGCGGATCTCACCTACCCGTGGGGTCATTAGATTTGGCGTTCGCGGGAAGCTGAGTCCGCGATACGTAGGCCCATTTGTTATTCTTGATAGGATAGGCGATGTTGCTTATCGTTTTTCCCTTCCACCTTCGTTACGAGAGGTGCATGACGTGTTCCATGTATCTCAATTACGGAGGTATGTATCGGACCCAAGCCATATCCTCGATCATTCTGAGCTGGTTGTTGGTACCAACCTGTCTTACGAGGAGCAGCCTGTGTCCATCTTGGACCGAAGAGAGAAGGTACTCAAGAACCGAACAATTAACCTTGTCCGGGTTGCTTGGGGTCATCACTCTTTGGGAGAGTCAATGTGGGAACGTGAGGATGATATCCGATCACGGTATCCACATCTGTTTGACTCACAAGGTATATCTTTTTCTGTGTACCTTGATTGTCTTGATTCCTCATGCTTAACCCCTTATGGGTAGAATTGCTAGATAACGTAGATTGTTAAATATGGATATGTTACTTACTATGGACATTGTAAAATGATTGCTTGATTGAATTGCTTGTACTTAGATTAGTTTAGCCTCGATGTTTCTATCCTGCTTGGATTTCAAATTCCGAGGACGGAATTTTTCTAAGGTTGGTAGAGATGTCACTCCCCGTTCCCAGAATGCGTAGTCTTATTCATGTACAACTCATGTGTATTTATTTTAGTATTTATCATGTATTACCCTGTATTTAAATTCCTTTAATTCATGTTAATTAAGTTTCTATTAATTAATTATCTGCTCTTTAATTCTTATGTTAATTTATTTCCTGCAATTAATTTTTCGTAATTTATTTCTGCATTTTATTTCCTGTAATTTACTTCTCTGCTTTAGTTTTATTTTCGGTTGGATGAGCCCCTTAAACCCGACCCATTAAGAACCCGGCCCAACTCCCACCTACCACCCCTTTGCTACTTAAAGCTACCATCTCCCTTCTCTCTCCTCATTCACTCATTCTTCACCATTACTTCTTCCTCTTCCTTTCATTACTCTCTCCACCTACCAACTAGGCAAGTACATCTTGCTCTACATGAGGACATATTTTATGGTTCAATATTCTTCCTCTCATGATTCTAAGAGAGTTTAGTGCTTAGTATTTTTGATTTCATTGGTTCATTTCTTGTAGATCTAAGTTATTGTATTTTCGGTTGTCTATGGGTTTTGATCTAGCAAACTCCTTTGTTCTCAAGATTTGATGGTTCCATGTCGTAGAGCAGTTCATCCTACCCAATTTTGACCTTTGAAAAGTTGGATTCGGACTTATTTTGACCAAGTTATGGACTTTTGAAGCTTTGGGGTGCAACCATGGAGTTCTTGCTGTTTGGAGAAGACAGTGAGCAGTGTACGCTAGCTTTTTAGCTTGCGTCACTGAGCTGTATGCGTTTTTTAGCGCAGCGCAGTATGGAGTCCATACGCTGCCTTTTTAGGAAGCGTGTGTCTTGCATACGCTACCTTTTGGAAGCGTATGTCGTATGAAGTTCATACGCTGCCTTTTGGGAGCGTATGACTTGCATACGCTGACTTGAATGGTCAGGAGTCGTATGAAGTTCATACGCTGCCTTTTGGGAGCGTATGACTTGCATACGCTGACTTGAATGGTCAGGAGTCGTATGAAGTTCATACGCTGCCTTTTGGGAGCGTATGACTTGCATACGCTGACTTGAATGGTCAGGAGTCGTATGAAGTTCATACGCTGCCTTTTAGGAGCGTATGACTTGCATACGCTGACTTGAATGGTCAGGAGTCGTATGAAGTTTATACGCTGCTGGGAGCATATGACTTGCATACGCTGACTTGAATGGTCAGGAGTCGTATGAAGTCCACACGCTGCCTTTTTGGAGCGTATGACTTGCATACGCTCACTTGAGTGTCAAGGAGTCGTATGGAGTCCATACGCTGCCTTCCTGAGCGTAGCCTGACCTGAGCGTATGACTCTTGCACTGAGCGTATGGCCTTTGGCTGACTTGGTCTTATGTCAGCATGTCAGTTTGGTTTCATTTTCCTTGCCTGGATCTTTTATAGCCCTGTATATTGATATCTTATTAGATGTTTAACGTCCATTTTATATCCTTACGCCTTTTTGCATAAACTTGATATAATCATGATATGCTAGTATTTCTGTTAATTATAGATTGTTACGTGAGATGTGCCATGTGTCATGAATTGAGTTATAGATACCCGGATTGACTAGAATTAAACCCTGATAGTTGTAGACTCAACCCCACTGAATGCTAGTTGACTTTCATGCCTTGCCACCATTGATAATGATTGTGATCTTGACTAAATTGATCATGCGTTCCTAATTGGAACTAAGAGACTGGCTAGTCGTCTTATTGAATGAAATGAATGAGACACGTTCATGTTATGAACTATTGTACTCGACTGGCTGATCCCGAATATTGACATTCATGCACATGCAGGCTTCAATCTATTTATTTATTTATTTATTTATTTATTTAGTTATTTTTTCTATAAAAGAAGCATGTGTACTTTATGGTCAAGGCATGATTACCGTGGATAGATTTGATTGTTGCATTATGCTATGTAAGACCTGCAACCTAACCGCACTGGTATCATTGTAGAGTTGTGCATATCGTACCCCGTACGAAAGTACTCATTTGAATGACCATGATCCACGGCATGGAATTTTACTCAACGTAGAGACTATTAAGTTAAATAAAATAATGATTGCATGGAGAGAATGGATTCCCAAATTCTTACATGGCAGCCCCCTTGGGACGAGTAGTACCCGACGGGCCGGCTGGTTCCCACAGATACTGTAAATCTGCCACACGGGCAGGGAACAGTATCTGCTTTTATTATTATTGTATATTGTATATTGACGGGCGTCCTGCTAGGACTCGTCTAATTCATGCATGGGCCAATTGATCGACTGGATAGACTAGCCTTGCTTGCACATAGTAAGAACTGAGGAATCCCTAATTGCATTATTCCAGGATAACTTGGGACTCATAATAGCAAGCCGTAGGAGTTGATTGGCCGTTCAAGATGATTTGTTTGTGCACTGTACTCTGTTACCTAACTGGGATGATCAGAATGTCAGGACATGACGGGCCAACTTCTGTCCTTGTTTGGTTGGGAGGTTGGTTCGAAGTGTCTTGATGTGATGTGAGTTCTAGTAGCAAGCAGAGATCTATTATTATATTCTCTTACTTACTGGTTTTAGTTCTCATGTCGTGCTCCCTTGTGGTACTTGCTATTAGAGGTCTAACCTCTCTGGTTTTGTATGGCCAGATTTAGAGCCAGTTCCCGAGGACTCAGCGTACTTCCACCTCCAGGATGGTCAATACTAGAGGAATGATCGCAGGAGGCCTCGAGTGGGTTCCTTAACTTTACCACTCATTTTGTTATCTACTTTATACCTTGCCGTTTGGCATCGACATATTAGTCGGATTGTCTTGTACTTACTTTTGCATAATTGTAATTAAGTCAGACTGCAGCTGATAACAATTGTGTATACTTACTACATCATCTGGCTGTATTTTGTAAAGCCAGATCTCAAGAACATTTTGACTGAGCGTTTGGGACGCCTTACTGCTTTACCTTACATGTTCTATATTTCTGTTTCTTGTTTGAATGATTGAGACAATAGATGTGTAATGACCATAGTAAGACTTTTATGTAGTATGCACCCCCTCGTCTGGTTAGACAGCATTGATCGTATTATACGGTATTCTTCTACCCGTAATACGTAGCTGGCTGAGTCATTCCCCCGCTCTCCAGTATTCTGGTTCTGGGGCGTGACAAGGTTTTAGTGGTGGCCCATGCAGGTCTGATTTCAGACTTGTGGGGTATTTTGTTTAATAGGATGTCTCAATCACACATGTTTTCCCTTGATCTCATGATTCGTCGATTCTCAACTCTAGCTTGACATTCCAGTATCCTTTGACTTCATTGATCCTTCATGTCCGGTCGTTTGATTGTTTTCTTGTCCCTTTCCTTAGGGGCACTTCGTCCGCATCGGTCAGAGCCTGGGCTGCCTTGATCCTGCCTACCAAGTCGGATTGAACTTGTAGACTCGCCAGAATTCCTACATCACTAGGAAGTATAATTTCAATGCCCATCTCCTGAAGGTCTTCTAAGATGTGCTTCTGCGTTGTCAACATAAATGCGTCGCCTTTTCTGCTAAGAGCGTCTGCTACCACATTAGCCTTGCCTGGATGATTCTGAAGCTCCACATCATAATCCTTGATCAACTCCAACCATCTTCTCTGTCTCATGTTCAGCTCCTTCTGAGTAAAGATGTACTTCAGACTTTTATGATCTGTGTACATCTCCACTCGGTCACCATATAAGTAATGCCTCCATAGCTTCAGAGCAAACACTACTGCCGCCAATTCCAGATCATGAGTTGGGTAATTCTTCTCGTGGTCCCGAAGTTGCCTAGATGCATATGCTATCACCTTCCCATGCTGCATAAGGACACATCCAAGTCCTTTACCTGACGCATCACAATATACTGTAAAACCTTCGGGCCCAACGGACAATGTAAGGATAGGCGTTGATATCAGCTTCTGCTTCAGGTTCTCAAATGATGCCTGGCATTCTGCCGACCAGACGAATGGTACATCCTTTCGTGTCAAGCGGGTTATGGGTGCTGAAAGTCCCACAAAATCTGATACAAACCTTCTGTAATATCCTGCCAATCCCAAGAAACTCCGTACATCAGCTACGGTCTTGGGTACTGGCCAACTCTCTACTGCTTCTACCTTCTTGGGATCCACTGCTACTCCAGCTCCTGATATGATGTGACCCAGAAATGAAATATGATCCGTCCAGAACTCACACTTGCTGAGCTTGGCATACAAGTGGTTCTCTCTCAAAACCTGCAATACTTTTCTGAGGTGGTCTTCATGCTCCTCTTCACTAGCAGAGTATACGAGTATGTCGTCGAGAAATACCACGACAAACTGATCTAAATATGGCATAAAGATGCGGTTCATCAAATCTATGAATATAGCTGAAGCATTAGTCAAACCAAACGGCATTACTAAGAATTCATAATGCCCATACTTTGACCTGAACGCTGTCTTGGGGATGTCTTCCTTTCGAACCCTCACCTGATGGTACCCTGAACGAAGATCTATCTTGGAGAAGACTCTGGCCCTGCTCAACTGATCAAATAAGTCGTCGATCCTGGGTAGTGGGTACTTGTTCTTTACTGTCGCCGCGTTAAGCTTCCTGTAATCGATGCATAATCTGGATGACCCATCCTTCTTCCCTACAAGTACCACTGGTGCTGTCCATGGTGATATGCTAGCTTGGATGAACTTCTTCTCCTTCAATTCCTCTATGTGCTGATACACCTTGGCCTGCTCCGAATCCGCCATTCTGTAAACTCGATCTGATATCGGTTTAGTTCCAGGTGCCAATTCTATGCTGAACTCAATATCTCTAACCGGTGGTAGACCTGGAAGTTCTTCGGGAAACACGTCTAAAAATTCTTCAACTACCTTCGGAACTTGAACTTCTTCCATTGCTGTTACTACTCCCTACTCCTGCTGAGTTGCCTCTGACCTGACTAAGGTGAATCTCTTCATGCCTGGAATATCAAAAGATACACTCCCACTACGATAATCTATTGTCGTATGACCGTCTTTCAGCCAGTCCATGCCTAAGATAACGTCGAAATTTCCAACAGAAAATTCTATCAACTGGGCGGATAAGGAATGCCCGCAAACTACAACACTACACGCTAGAATAACTCTAATAACTCCTACGAGCCCATTGCCAGTGAGTATATTCAACCTCCCTGGCAATGCCTCGAACTCTATTCCTAGCCGTGTCGCAAATTGTGCAGATATAAATGAGTGTGATGCTCCCGAATCAAACAATGCTACTGCGGGATATGAGGCGACGAGAATGTTACCTGCCACAACATCTTCCGATGCTAATGCCTCCTCCAAGGACAAAGTGAATGCTTGCCCTCGACCTCCTTGTTGATTCCCATGCTGTGGCCTAGCCTGGTGCTGCTGCTGGCCCCTTCCTTGATGATGCTGGGGTGGACTATGCTGGTGTTGCTGCATCGGTGGTCCCTGCTGTCGATACATCTGGGCCTGCGGACGTTGTGCCAACGGCCTTACTGCCACTGCTGGTCCTCGATACTGGCCTGCCCCTGGTGCTGGCAGAGCAGGAAACTGCTGCCCTGGTCCTCCTGACCTCGAATTTATAGGACATGTGGTAACCCGATGGTCTGGATTTCCACATATCAGACATAGTCCATTCAATGTCCGACACACATCTCTAGTGTGCCCCATCTTTCCACAATAAGTGCAGCCCGTCGGGGGTTGCTGGTTCTTTCTCTGTTGCTGTTGCTGCTGCCTGGGTGGTGGTACTGGTCCTCGTATCGCCACATCATGGATACGAATGCCAGTGGATGGTGCTGTTGTTCGGGGCGCTGCTCCCCCTCCTCCTTCAATCTGACTGTGGGATCTCTTCTGACCCCCAGTCCTTACTGCAAGCCTCTGAATGGTGATCTCATGCCTCCGGGTTGCCGTCAATATCTCATCAAAATTCTGATAATTGTGCCCTTCTATCAATTGCAAGAGCTCAAGATGAAACCCTTGCTGAAACCTCATAGCCCTCTGGCGTTCCGTTGCTACCATCTCTGGGCAAACCTACTCAATCTGCAGAACTCCGCTGCGTAAGCATCCACAGTCTTGCCAGCCTGTCTGAGGTTGATAAACTTCTGTTGTAGCTCAAACTGTGCCACAACTCCATAATACTTCGTCTTGAACCTTGTAGTAAAATCGTCCCAAGCAACAGGACGTCTGATGCCTACCTCCTCTGATTTCCACCAATCACGTGCGAGATTCTGAAGTAACAACTTCACTAGATCCACACGTTCTTCTGCCGGCACCTTAGCGGCTGTCAGAATAGCCTCAATATCCTTAAGCCATGCATCTGCTGAGATGGCATTCTCCGTGCCCTCAAAATGGCGGGGGTTGTACTTGCAAAACCGGACTGACGCTGCTGAATCTGTCCTTGCCCCTCTTTCCAATGCCGTCTGTAATCCTTGGTTGAGTAGTACATTCTGCTCTTGCAACTGAGCATGCATGCGCTGCTAAGCTAACATCTGATGTTGCTGAGTAGCCATCATCCCTCTCATGATCTCCAGAAGGGCTGGTGTGTCCATCTCCGTAGGGGTAGGTAGAACTGTTGGTGGTGGTGGAACATCTGGATACTGCAATCCAGCTGCTGGTTCCACTATCACTTCTTCCTGGGTAGCCTCCTGAGGGGAGACTGGCCCTTGCTGCTGACCAACCTGGTCAGGTTGTCCATGTTGCTGTCCATGTTGTTGCTGTCCAGCTCTGACAGATACGGACGAGGTGCCCCTAAGAAAAGGGACAAGAGAACAATCAAATGACCGGACAGGGAAGATCAATGAAGTCAAAGGATACTGGAATGTCAAGCTAGAGTTGAGAATCGACGAATCATGAGATCAAGGGAAAACATGTGTGATTGAGACATCCTATAAATCAAAACACCCCACAAGTCTGAAATCAGACCTGCATGGGCCACCACTAAAACCTTGTCACGCCCCAGAACCAGAATACTGGAGAGCGGAGGAATGACTCAGCCAGCTACGTATTACGGGTAGATGAATACCGTATAATACGATCAATGCTGTCTAGAAGACAAGGGGGTGCATACTACATGAAAGTCTTACTATGGTCACTTCACATCTATTGTCTCAAACATTCGAACAAGAAACAGTAAGAGAGAACATGTA
The DNA here is from genome assembly GCA_029216955.1 of Iris pallida. Classification (NCBI taxonomy): domain Eukaryota; kingdom Viridiplantae; phylum Streptophyta; class Magnoliopsida; order Asparagales; family Iridaceae; genus Iris; species Iris pallida. Next base: position 1,598,637 of record JANAVB010003999.1, read on the forward strand.
AGATAAAGCAGTAAGGCGTCCCAAACGCTCTGTCAAAATGTTCTTGATATCTGGCTTTACAAAACATAGCCAGATTGATTAGCAAAAGTATACACAATTGTTATCAGCTGCAGCCTGACTTTAGTTACAATTATGTAAAAAGTAAGTACGAGACGATCCGACTAACATGTCGGTGCCAAACGGTAAAGTATAAAGTAGATAACAAAACGAACGGGGAAGTAAGAAACCCACTCGAGTCCTCCTGCGATCATCCCTCTAGTGTTGACCATTTTGGAGATAGAAGTAAGCTGGATCCTCGGGGACTGGCTCTAAATCTGGCCATGCAAAACCAGAGAGGTTAGACCTCTAATAGCAAGTACCACAAGGAAGCACGACATGAGAACTAAAACCAGTAATTGAAATATGATAAATAGATCTCTGCTTGCTACTAGGATTCACATAACATCACGACACTTCGAACCAACCTCCCAACCAAACAAGGACAGAAGTTAGCCCTTCATGTTCTGACATTCTGATCATCCCAGTTAAGTAACAGAGTAGGTACAGTACACAAACAAATCATCTTAAACGGCCAATCAACTACTACGGCTTACTATTGTGAGTCCCAAGTTATCCTGGAATTTATGTAATAGGGATTCCTCAGTTCTTACTATGTGCAAGCAAGGCTAGTCTAACCAATCAATCAATTGTACCAATCATGTAGTTAGACGAGTCCCAGCAGGACGCCCGCCGTTAACATAGCATGTACAATAATATAAGCAGATACTGTTTCCTGCCCGTGTGATAGATTTACAGTATCTGTGGGAACCAGCCGGCCCGTCGGGCACTTAATAGTCCCAAGGGGGCTGCCATGTAAGAACTCGGGAATCCATTCTCTCCATGCCATCATTATTTTATTTAACTTAATAGTCTCTACGTTGAGTGAAGTTCCATGCCGTGGATCATGGTCATTCAAATGAGTACTTTCGTACGGGGTACGATATGCGCAACTCTACAACGATACCCATGCGGCTAGGTTGTAGGTTTTATATAGCGTGATGCAACAATCAAATCTGACCACGGAGTAATCATGCCTTGACCATAAAGTACACATGCTGTTTTTATAAGATAGATAAATAACTAAATAAATAAATAATTTGAAGCCTGCATGTACCTGTATGCCAATATTCGGGATTGGCTAATCGAGTACAATAGTTCATTACATGAACGTGTCTCATTCATTTCATTCAATAAGACGACTAGCCAGTCTCTTAGTTCCAACTAGGAACGCATGATCAATTTTAGTCAAGATAACCATTATCATCAATGGTGACAAGGCATGAAAGTCAAATAGTATTCAGTGGAGTCGAGTCTACGACTCTCAGGGTTTAATTCCAGTCAATCGGGGTATCTATAGCTCAATTCACGACACATGGTACATCTCACGTAACAATCTATATTTAACAGGAATATTAACATGTCATGATTATATCAAGTTTATGCAAAAAGGCGTAAGGATATAAAATGGACGTTAAATATCTAATAAGATATTAATATACAGGGCTATAGAAGATCCAGGATAAGCAGGTTACTCTCATGTCAGCCTACGCTCATGTCAGCGTACGCTCATGTCAAGCTACGCTCAAGCCAGCGTACGCTCGGGTCATGCTACGCTCAGGTCAAGCTAGCGTATGCAAGTCATACGCTTCCAAAAGGCAGCGTATGAACTCCATACGACTCCTTACTATCCAAGCTAGCGTACGCAAGTCATACGCTCCCAAAAGGCAGCGTATGGACTCCATACGACTCCTTACTATCCAAGCTAGCGTACGCAAGTCATACGCTCCCAAAAGATAGCGTATGGACTCCATACGACTCCTTACTATCCAAGCTAGCGTACGCAAGTCATACGCTCCCAAAAGGCAGCGTATGGACTCCATACGACTCCTTACTATCCACGTGAGCGTATGCAAGTCATACGCTCCCAAAAGGTAGCGTATGCACTCCATATGACTCCTGAGCATCCAAGTCAGCGTATGCAAGTCATACGCTCCCAAAAGGCAGCGTATGCAAGACACACGCTACCTAAAAAGGTAGCGTATGGACTCCATACTGCGCTGCGCTAAAGAGCGCGCACAGCTCAGTGACGCAAGCTAAAAAGCTAGCATACACTGCTCACTGTCTTCTCCAAATAGCAAGAACTCCATGGTTGTACCCTAAAGTTTCAAAAGTCCATAACTGGGTCAAAATAAGTCCGAATCCAACTTTACAAAGGTCAAAATTGGGTAGAATGAAATCCTCTATAACATGGAACCATCAAAACTTGAAAACACAGAAGTTTAATAGATCAAAACCTCCCAAATCCGAAAATAACTCATATCTAGATCTACAAAGATTAAGACTTCGAAATGAAAAATGTCAAGTTCTAAACTCTCTTAGAATCACGAGGGAAAGAGAATGGAGCCATAAAAATGGGTCCTCATGAAGAAGCAAGATGTACTTGCCTATGGGTTTGGTAGGTGGAGAGAGTAATGAAGAAGAAGAAGAGGAGTAATGGTGAGAATGAGTAATAAGGAGAGAGAATGGAGAGGGTGGCTTTAAATATGGAAGGGGTGGTAGGTGGGAGCTAATGGGCCGGGTCCAATGGGTCGGGTTGTAGGGGATCCAACCAAGGCCAACCCGAACCCAAAGCCTAGCTAAAGCAAAGAATAAAAGCATGAAATAAAGTGCAGAAATAAAATTGCAGAAATATAATTGCAGGAAATAAATTAACATGAATTAAAGGAAATTAAATACAGGATAATACATGATAACTATTAAATAAATACATGATAAATACTAAATAAATATACATGAGTTGTACATGTATAAAAATACGCATTTTAGGAACGGAGAGTGACAATATGTGTCCCGGGTTGAGCGTTCCCCACAGTAACTGTCTATTTTGCATTAGGATAGATGTCGCTGACGAATTGAATCTTCCCGTATGGGTTAAATAACAATGTAATACAAGAATGGACTATGCCTTGAATTCTGTACCACAATTGTAATTCTTCCCACTCACAAAGTGTAGTTACGTGTGCTTCTGGCTGCACATTATGTAATGTCCCAAATTCGTGATACGTATTTAGTGTACGTATACGTGTTTTGGACCCATATTTTTTTAATCATGATTTGTTATCTTGGTTTATTTTACATTGGCTTGGTTTTATTGGCATTGATAGTTCAATTGGTTTTAGTGGTTCATTGGTTTATTTTTGGATTAGTGAGGCTTGGTTTATTTCATGATTCATTTGGTTTAAATTGCTAGAGAAAGGGTTTATTGGCCTTGACTTGGTTCACCTTGGTTTATCTTGGCTTGGTTTATTTTAGGTTTGACATGGAGAACCAACACCACCCTACTATAAATATCAATTTCCCTCTCTCTCTCCTCATTTATTTTCTTCATCTTCTTTCTCATTACTCTTTCCTCTCCACCATTAACACCCCACCAACCTAGGCAAGTTGCATCTTGCTATCACTTGAGGGCTACATTTTATTTGTCTAATAGCTTTATTAGTTCATTTTAAGCAACATTAGAACTTGAGTTTTCTCCATTTGGTGCTTAGAATTTTGTAGATCTAGGATTGAAGTATTTTCGAATTTTGGTGGTTTTGATCTATAAAACTTGTTCATTTTCATGTTTTGATTGTTCCATGTGGAAGAGAATTCAATTTTACTCAAGTTAGACCTTTGAAAATTTGGATTTGGTTTTGATTTGGCCAAGATATGAAAGATTGAAATTTTTGGTGTTCTTGATGTTCCTCTCGACCTGAAGAAGAAGATCTACAGTCTGCGCTCTTTAGTGCAGCACTGAACCGCGCAGTCTGGCCGTTGCTCGACTGCGCACTTGCCAATTGCGCACACGCCCTGCGTGCCAGACTCCTGCGCAATCTACTCCTGCGCAGTCCACTCCCGCGCAATCTGACTCCTGCGCCATCCATCCATGCGCAGTCTGCTCATGCGCCATCTATCCCCGCGCACTTGACCTCTGCGCACTTGACCCCTGCGCATGTCACTCCCCGTTCTCAGAACGCGTATTTTATTAATATACAACTCATGTATATTTATTTAGTATTTATCATGTATTATCCTGTATTTAAATTCCTTTAGTTTTATGTTAATTAATTAGCTGCTCTTTAATTTTCATGTTAATTAATTTTTTACAATTTTATGTCTGCAATTTTATTATCTGCATTTTATTTCCTGCAATTATTTTTCTGCTTTTTACCTATTTTGCCTTGCTTTCGGGTTGGCCTTGGATGGGTTTCGGGTTCATGGTGCAAACCCGGCCCATTAGCTCCCACCTACCACCCCTTCCTATTTAAAACTCCTAGCTCCTTCTCTCTCCTCATTACTCATTTTCACCATTACTTCTTCTTCCTCTCATCACTCTCCACCTACAAGCAGCAGGAGAAGGCAAGTGCAAACTTGCTTCTCATCACCCATTTTTATGGATCATTACTCTTCCTCTCATGATCCTGAGAGAGTTTAGTGCTTGGCATATATGATTTCTGTGGCTTGTTTTCTCTAGATCTAAGTTTGTAATTTCGGCTGTTCATGGGTTTTGGTCCACCAACTTAGCGTATCTTCTGGCTGGAACTTCATTCTCTGGCTGGAAAGAAGGCTGAGTCACGCACACGTTCTTACGTGTCTGCGTGTATTTTTAGTCACGCACACGTTCTTACATGTCTGCGTGTATTTTTAGTCACGCACACGTCTCTACGTGTCTGCGTGTATTTTTAGTCACGCTCGCGTTTGCGTGCGTGTATTTTCAGTCATGCTCACATTCTCATGAGCGTGCGTGTATTTTTAGTCACGCACACTTCTCATGAGCGTGCGTGTATTTTTAGTCACGCACACTTCTCATGAGCGTACGTGTATTTTTAGTCACGCACACTTCTCATGAGCGTGCATGTATTTTTAGTCACGCACACTTCTCCATGAGTCTGCGTGTATTTTTTAGTCACGCACACTTCTCCATGAGTCTGCGTATATTTTTAGTCACGCACACTTCTCCATAAGTCTGCGTGTATTTTTAGTCACGCACACTTCTCCATGAGTCTACGTGTATTTTTAGTCACGCACACTTCTCCATGAGTCTGCGTGTATTTTTAGTCACGCACACTTCTCCATGAGTCTGCGTGTATTTTTAGTCACGCACACGTCTCTGCGTGTCTGCGTGTATTTTCAGTCATGCTCACGTTCTCATTAGCGTGCGTGTATTTTTAGTCACGTACACTTCTCATGAGCGTGCGTGTATTTTTTTGTCACGCACACACATCCATGAGCGTGCGTGTATTCTTAGTCACGCACACGCCCACGAGTGCGTGCGTGGATTTCTTATTATTTTCCACACTCACACTGTGCATGCCAACAAGACCCATTTTCACGCTCACTTAGCTTAGACTTGATGGCGTGACTTTTGGCCTTAGCTTAGACTTGCTGGCATGACTTTTAACCTGGGTGTTTTTAATTATCCTATAACTTATTCATTTATTGGTGGCATGATAATTTTTCTATTACATTCTTACGCCTTTGCGTGAATTTCTTGATAAATCATGACATGTTAATATAGTTAATATCGATTGCTGTATAAAATGTGTCATGTGTCTTGATTGATCCATGGATACCCAGATTGACTGGAACTTAACTCTGAGGAGTTACAGACTTGACCCATGTAATACTAATTGACTTTCATGCCTTGATACCATTGATAATAATGGTTATCTTTGCTAAAATTGATCATGCGTTCCTAGTTGGAACTAAGAGACTGGCTAGTCGTCTTATTGAATGAAATGAATGAGACACGTTCATATTAATGAACTATTGTACTCGATTAGCCAATCCCGAATATTGGCATACATGCACATGCAGGTTTCAAATTAATTATTTATCTATTCTACAAAAACAGCATGTGTACTTTATGGTCAAGGCATGATTACTCCGTGGTTAGACTTGATTGTTGCATCACGCTATGTAAAATCTACAACCTAGCCGCACGGGTATCGTTGTAGAGTTGCGCATATCGTACCCCGTACAAAGTACTCATCGAATGACCATGATCTACGGCATGGAACTTCACTCAACGTAGAGACTAATAAGTTAAATAAAATAATGATGGCATGGAGAGGATGGATTCCCGAGTTCTTACATGGCAGCCCCTTGGGACTATTAAGTACCCGATGGGCCGGCTGGTTCCCACAGATACTGTAAATCTGTCACACGGGCAGGAAACGGTATCTGCTTATATTATTGTACATGCTATAGCGGCGAGCGTCCTGCTGGGACTCGTCTAACTACATGATTGGCGCAATTGATTGATTGGATAGACTAGCCTTGCTTGCACATAGTAAGAACTGAGGAATCCCTAATTGCATAATTCCAGGATAACTTGGGACTCATAATAGCAAGCCGTAGTAGTTGATTGGCCGTTCAAGATGATTTGTTTGTGTATTGTACCTACTCTGTTGCCTAACTATGATGATCAGAATGTCAGGACATGACGGACTAACTTCTGTCCTTGTTTGGTTGGGAGGTTGGTTCGAAGTGTCGTGATGTTATGTGAATCCTAGTAGGAAGCAGAGATCTATTATTATATTCTTTTACTTACTGGTTTAGTCCTTCATATCATGCTCCCTTGTGGTACTTGCTATTAGAGGTCTAACCTCTCTGGTTTTGCATGGCCAGATTTAGAGCCAGTCTCCGAGGACTCAGCGTACTTTCACCTCCAAGATGGTCAATACTAGAGACATGATTGCAGGAGGACTCGAGTGGGTTCCTTACTTCACCGCTCATTTTGTCATTTATTTTATACTCAGCCGTTTGGCACCGACATGTTAGTCGGATAGTCTTGTACTTACTTTTGCATGATTGTAATTAAGTCAGACTGCAGCTGATAACAATTGTGTATACTTGCTATATCATCTGGCTATGTTTTGTAAAGCCAGATCTCAAAGGACATTTTAACTGAGCGTTTGGGACGCCTTACTGCTTATTCTTACATGTTCTCTATTTTCCTGTTTCTTGTTTGAAGGATTTAGACAATAGATGTGAAATGACCATAGTAAGACTTTTATGTAGTATGCACCCCCTCGTCTGGTTAGACAGCATTGATCGTATTATACGATATTCATCTACCCGTAGTACGTAGCTGGCTGAGTCATTCCCCCGCTCTCCAGTATTCTGGTTCTGGGGAGTGACAAGGTTTTAGTGGTGGCCCATACAGGTCTGATTTCAGACTTGTGGGGTGTTTTGATTTATAGGATGTCTCAATCACGCGTGTTCCCCCTTGATCTCATGATTCATTATTCTCAACCCTTGCTTGACATTCCGGTATCCTTTGGCTTCATTGATCCTTCATGTCCGGTTGTTTGATTGTTCTCTTGTCCCTTTTCTTAGGGGTACTTTGACCGCATCGGTCAGAGCTGGACAGCAACAACAGCAGCAGGAGCAACATGGACAACCTGACCCGGATGGTCGACAACAAGGGCCAGTCTCACCTCAGGAGGCTACCCAGGAAGAAGTAATAGTGGAACCAGCAGCTGGATCGCAGTATCCGGATATTCCACTACCACCGACAGTTCCACCCACCCAAGTGGACACACCAGCCCTTCTGGAGATCATGAGAGGAATGATGGCTACTCAGCAACATCAGATGTTGGCCCAGCAACGCATGCACACTCAGCTACAAGAGCAGAATGTGCTACTCAACCAAGGATTACAGACGGCTTTGGAAAGAGGAGCGAGGACTGATTTAGGAGCATCAGCCAGGTTTTGCAAGTACAACCCCCGTCGTTTCGAGGGCACGGAGGATGTCATATCAGCAGATACATGGCTTAAGGATATGGAGGCTATTCTGACAGCAGCTAAGGTACCGGCAGCAGAACGTGTGGATCTAGTGAAGTTGTTACTTCAGGATCTCGCACGTGATTGGTGGGAATCAGAGGAAGTGGGCATCAGACGTCCTGTGGCTTAGGACGATTTCACAGCAAGATTCAAGACCAAGTACTATAGAGTTGTGGCACAGTTTGAGCTACAACAGAAGTTTATCAGTCTCAGGCAGGCTGGCAAGACGGTAGATGCTTATGCAGCGGAGTTCTGCAGATTGAGTAGATTTGTCCCAGAGATGGTAGCGACGGAGCGCCAGAGGGCTATGAGGTTTCAACAAGGGTTTTATCTTGAACTCTTGCAATTGATAGAAGAGCATAATTACCAGACTTTTGATGAGATATTGACGGTGACTCGAAGGCATGAGATCACCATACAGAGGCTTGCAGTAAGGACTGGGGGTCAGAAGAGATCCCACAGTCAGATTGAAGGAGGAGGGAGAGCAGCGCCCCGAACAACAGCACCATCCACTGGCATTCGTATCCATGATGTGGCGATACGAGGACCAGCACCACCACCCAAGCAGCAGCAACAGCAACAGAGGAAGAACCAGCAACCCCCGGTGGGCTGCACTTATTATGGGAAGATGGTGCACACTAGAGATGTGTGTCGGACATTGAATGGACTATGTCTGATATATGGAAATCCAGACCATCGGGTTACCACATGTCCCATGAATTCGAGGTCAGGAGGACCAGGGCAGCAGTTTCCTGCTCTGCCAGCACCAGGGGCAGGCCAGTATCGAGGACCAGCAATAGCCGTTAGGCCATTGGCACAGCGTCCGCAGGCTCAGATGTTTCGACAGCAGGGACCGCCGATGCAACAACACCAGCATAGACCACCCCAGCATCATCAAGACAGGGGCCAGCAGTAGCACCAGGCTAGGCCGCAACATAAAAACCAGAAAGGAGGTCGAGGGCAGGCATTTACTCTGTCATTAGAAGAGACATTGGCATCGGAAGATGTTGTGGCAGGTAACATTCTCGTCGCCTCATATCCCGCAGTAGCATTATTTGATTCGGGAGCATCCTATTCATTTATATCTGCACGATTTGCGACACAACTAGGAATGGAGTTCGAGGCATTGCCAGAGAGGTTGAATATACTCACTGGTAATGGGCTCGTAGGAGTCAGTAGAGTTATTATAGCGTGTAGCGTTGTAGTTTGCGGGCATTTCTTACCCGCCCGGTTGATATAATTTCCTGTCGGAAATTTCGACGTTATCTTAGGTATGGACTGGCTGAAAGACAGTCATACGACAATAGATTGTCGTAGAGGGAGTGTATCTTTTGATATTCCAGGCATGGAAAGATTTACCTTCGTCAGATCAGAGGCAACTCAGCAGGAGCAGGGAGTAGTAGCGGCAATGGAAGAAGTTCAGATCCCGAAGGTAGTTGAAGAATTCCTAGACGTATTTCTCGAAGAACTTTCAGGTCTACCACCAGTTAGAGATATTGAGTTCAGCATAGAATTGGCACCAGGAACTAAACTAATATCAGATCGGGTTTACAGAATGGCGGATTCAGAGCAGGCCAAGGTATATCAGTATATAGAGGAACTGAAGGAGAAAAAGTTCATCCAAGCTAGCATATCACCATGGGCAGCACCAGTAGTACTTGTGGAGAAGAAGGATGGGTCATCCAGATTGTGTATTGACTACAGGAAGCTTAACGCGGCAACAGTGAAAAACAAGTACCCACTACCCAGGATCGACGACTTATTCGATCAGTTGAGCAAAGCTAGAGTTTTCTCCAAGATAGATCTTCGTTCAGGGTACCATCAGGTGAGGGTTCGGAAGGAAGATATTCCCAAGACAGCATTTAGGTCGAAGTATGGGCATTATGAGTTTTTAGTAATGCCGTTTGGTTTGACCATTGCTCCAGCAATATTCATGGATTTGATGAACCGTATCTTTATGCCATACTTAGACCAGTTTGTCGTTGTGTTTCTTGACGACATCCTCGTATACTCTGCTAGTGAAGAGGAGCATGAAGACCACCTCAGGAAAGTGTTGCAGGTTCTGAGAGAGAACCAGTTGTATGCCAAGCTCAGCAAGTGTGAGTTTTGGTCTGATCACATTTCATTTTTGGGCCATATCGTATCAGGAGCTGGAGTAGCAGTAGATCCCAAGAAGATAGAAGCAGTAGAGAGTTGGCCAGTACCCAAGACCGTAGGAGATGTACGGAGTTTCTTGGGATTGGCAGGATATTACAGAAGGTTTGTGTCAGACTTTGCAAAGCTTTCAGCACCCATGACCCGCTTGACCCGGAAGGATGTACCATTTGTCTGGTCGGCAGAATGCCAGGCATCATTTGAGAATCTGAAGCAGAAGTTGATATCAGCACCTATTCTTATATTACCAGTGGGACCCGGAGGTTTTACAGTATACTGTGATGCGTCAGGTAAAGGACTTGGATGTGTCCTTATGCAGCATGGAAAGGTGATAGCGTATGCATCTAGGCAGCTTCGGGACCACGAGAAGAATTACCCAACTCATGACCTGGAATTGGCGGCAGTAGTGTTTGCTCTGAAGCTATAGAGGTATTACTTATATGGTGACCGAGTGGAGATGTACACAGATCATAAAAGTCTGAAGTACATCTTTACTCAGAAGGAGCTGAACATGAGGCAGAGAAGATGGTTGGAGTTGATCAAGGATTATGACGTGGAGCTTCAGTATCACCCAGGCAAGGCTAATGTAGTAGAAGACGCTCTCAGCAGGAGAGGCGGCGCATTTATGTTAACAACACAGAGGCATATCTTAGAAGACCTTCAGAAGATGGGCATCAAAGTTATACTTCCTAGCATGATGTAGGAGTTCTATCAAGTCTGCAAGTTCAATCCGACTCGGTAAACAGGATCAAGGCAGCTCAGGCACAAGACCCAAGGATTCAGAAGCTTAGGACAGAATGTGAGTCAAAACTCAGGAAGGAGGTGAGAATTCATGAAGATGGTACGCTTAGGTTTGGATCACGTCTATGTGTGCCTAGTAGAGATATTAGACAGGAGATCATATCAGAAGCTCACAGTTCTCAGTATTCTATTCATCCTGGAGGAACCAAGATGTACCAAGATATCAAGCAACATTTCTGGTGGAACGGGATGAAGAGAGAGATAGCTAGATTTATTTTCCGTTGCTTGGTATGTCAGCAAGTGAAGGCAGAACAGCAGAGGCCAGCTGGGTTATTACAACCGCTTCCTATCCCGAAATGGAAATGAGAGCACATCACAATGGACTTTGTGACCGGTTTATCGAGGTCACCAAGTGGTAAGGATGCTATTTGGGTGATAGTAGATCGGCTTACGAAGGTAGCGCACTTCCTTCCTTTCAGAGTAGGACAACCTACAGAAAAGCTGACAGAGTTATATATGCAACAGATAGTCAGGCAGTATGGAGTCCCTGTCAGTATTGTGTCAGATCGAGATACCCGCTTTATATCACATTTCTGGAAGAGCTTACATCATAGTTTGGGTACCAAGTTAAGATTTAGCACGACCTACCACCCGCAGACGGATGGGCAATCAGAAAGAACGATTCAGACCTTAGAAGACATGTTGCGAGCTTGTACTCTAGATTTTGGAGGATCTTGGGAGAGCTACCTGCACTTGGTCGAGTTCTCGTACAACAATAGTTATCAAGCCAGTATCCAGATGGCGCCATTCGAAGCACTATATGGTAAGAAGTGCAGGTCACCGCTTGCATGGGATGATATCGGAGAGAGGAAAATGTTAGGCCCAGAAATGATTGTTCAGACGGTTGAAGTGGTTAAGGAAATTAGAGAGCGACTTCGAGTTGCGCAAGACCGGCATCGTCATTGGGCGGACCAGCATCGTAGGCCGTTAGAATTCTCTGTTGGGGACCACGTATTCTTGCAGATCTCATCTACTCGTGGGGTCATTAGATTTGGCGTTCGCAGGAAATTGAGTCCGCGATACGTGTGCCCATTTGTTATCCTTGATCGGATAGGCGATGTTGCTTATCGTTTATCCCTCCCACCTTCGTTACGAGAGATGCATGACGTGTTTCATGTATCTCAATTACGTAGGTACGTATCGGACCCAAGCCATGTCCTCGATCACTCTGAACTGGTTGTTGGTACCAACCTGTCTTACGAGGAACAGCCTGTGTCCATTTTGGACCGAAGAGAGAAGATACTCAAGAACCGAACAATTAGTCTTGTCCGTGTTGCTTGGCGTCATCACTCCTTGGAAGAGTCAACGTGGGAACGTGAGGATGATATCCGATCACGGTATCCACACCGGTTTGACTCACAAGGTATATCTCGTTTTGTATACCTTGATTGTCCTGATTCTTTATGCTTATCACCTTATGGATAGAACTACTTGATATCGTAGAATTGATGGATTTACATATATGTTACTTGCTATGGACATTGAAAAGTGATTGCTTGATTTAATTACTTGTACTTAGATTGGTTTAGCCCCGATGCTCTATCTTGCTTGAATTTGAAATTTAGAGGACGAAATTTTTCTAAGGTGGGTAGAGATGTCACTCCCCGTTCCCAGAACGCATATTTTATTAATATACAACTCATGTATATTTATTTAGTATTTATCATGTATTATCCTGTATTTAAATTCCTTTAGTTTCATGTTAATTAATTAGCTGCTCTTTAATTTTCATGTTAATTAATTTCTTGCAATTTTATGTCTGCAATTTTATTATCTGCATTTTATTTCCTGCAATTATTTTTTTGCTTTTTACCTATTTTGCCTTGCTTTCTGGTTGGCCTTGGATGGGTTTCGGGTTCATGGTGCAAACCCGGCCCATTAGCTCCCACCTACCACCCCTTCCTATTTAAAACTCCTAGCTCCTTCTCTCTCCTCATTACTCATTTTCACCATTACTTCTTCTTCCTCTCATCACTCTCCACCTACCAGCAGCAGGAGAAGGCAAGTACAAACTTGCTTCTCATCACCCATTTTTATAGATCATTACTCTTCCTCTCATGATCCTGAGAGAGTTTAGTGCTTGGCATATGTGATTTCTGTGGCTTGTTTTCTCTAGATCTAAGTTTGTAATTTCGGCTGTTCATGGGTTTTGGTCCACCAACTTAGCGTGTCTTCTGGCTGGAACTTCATTCTCTGGCTGGGAAGAAGGCTGAGTCACGCACACGTTCTTACGTGTCTGCGTGTATTTTTAGTCACGCACACGTTCTTACGTGTCTGTATGTATTTTTAGTCACGCACACGTCTCTACGTGTCTGCGTGTATTTTTAGTCACGCTCGCGTTTGCGTACGTGTATTTTCAGTCATGCTCACGTTCTCATGAGCGTGCGTGTATTTTTAGTCACACACGCTTCTCATGAGCGTGCGTGTATTTTTAGTCACGCACACTTCTCATGAGCGTGCGTGTATTTTTAGTCACGCACACTTCTCATGAGCGTGCGTGTATTTTTAGTCACGCACACTTCTCCATGAGTCTGCGTGTATTTTTTAGTCACGCACACTTCTCCATGAGTCTGCGTGTATTTTTAGTCACGCACACTTCTTCATGAGTCTGCGTGTATTTTTAGTCACGCATACTTCTCCATGAGTCTGCGTGTATTTTTAGTCACGCACACTTCTCCATGAGTCTGCGTGTATTTTTAGTCGCGCACACGTCTTTGCGTTTCTGCGTGTATTTTCAGTCATGCTCACGTTCTCATGAGCGTGCGTGTATTTTTAGTCACGCATACTTCTCATGAGCGTGCGTGTATTTTTTTGTCACGCACACACATCCATGAGCGTGCGTGTATTCTTAGTCACGCACACGCCCACGAGTGCGTGCGTGGATTTCTTATTATTTTCCACACTCACACTGTGCATGCTAACAAGACCTATTTTTACGCTCACTTAGCTTAGACTTGATGGCGTGACTTTTGGCCTTAGCTTAGACTTGCTGGCGTGACTTTTAACCTAGGTGTTTTTAATTGTCCTATAACTTATTCATTTATTGGTGGCATGATAATTATTCTATTACATTCTTACGCCTTTGTGTGAATTTCTTGATAAATCATGACATGTTAATATAGTTAATATCGATTGCTGTATAAAATGTGTCATATGTCTTGATTGATCCATGGATACCCAGATTGACTGGAACTTAACTCTGAGGAGTTACAGACTCGACCCATGTAATATTAATTGACTTTCATGCCTTGATACCATTGATAATAATGGTTATCTTTACTAAAATTGATCATGCGTTCCTAGTTGGAACTAAGAGACGGGCTAGTCGTCTTATTGAATGAAATGAATGAGACACGTTCATATTAATGAACTATTGTACTCGATTAGCCAATCCTGAATATTGGCATATAGGCACGTGCAGGTTTCAAATTAATTATTTATCTATTCTACAAAAATAGCATGTGTACTTTATGGTCAAGGTATGATTACTCCGTGGTTAGACTTGATTGTTGCATCACGCTATGTAAAACCTACAACCTAGCCGCACGAGTATCGTTATAGAGTTGCGCATATCGTACCCCGTACAAAGTACTCATCGAATGACCATGATCTACGGCATGGAACTTCACTCAACGTAGAGACTAATAAGTTAAATAAAATAATGATAGCATGGAGAGGATGGATTCCCGAGTTCTTACATGGCAGCCCCTTGGGACTATTAAGTACCCGACGGGCCGGCTGGTTTCCACAGATACTGTAAATCTGTCACACGGGCAGGGAACGGTATCTGCTTATATTATTGTACATGCTATAGCGGCGAGCGTCCCGCTGGGACTCGTCTAACTACATGATTGGCGCAATTGATTGATTGGATAGACTAGCCTTGCTTGTACATAGTAAGAACTGAGGAATCCCTAATTGCATAATTCCAGGATAACTTGGGACTCATAATAGCAAGCCGTAGTAGTTGATTGGCCGGTCAAGATGATTTATTTGTGTATTGTACCTACTCTGTTGCCTAACTATGATGATCAGAATGTCAGGACATGACGGACTAATTATTTAAGAATTGTAACCTGGCTTCCGGAATGGTACCTTCGTTTTCTCTTCATATATTGTCCAGCTATGTTTTATTTAGCATGTTTCTCCAGTTCTTTTATGTCAATGATGCCTCACTTAATTATTTTCTCTGATTGGGATAAGTGCATTGGTAGTGCACAAACCTTAATCTATGTTACTTATTGTTGTTTTCTTACATGTTGAATGATAATGATTTGTTGGTTTTAGTTCTTAGGTGAAGCCTCCTTTGTGGCACTTTCTCTTTCTGGGGTCTGACCCAGCTGCTTTTGTATGGCCAGATACCAGAGCAGCACCAAAGGATCTTCCTGCTTTCCAGCCCGATGGTGGTCACCAGACGTAACCAGGGCATCGAGTGGGTTTCTTTTGTTCTTCCACTGTAATATTGTAAATTATTTTTTTGAGGCGTTTAGCCGACGAGCAAGTGTTAGCTCGATTGTACTTACTTACTGTCTACCTACGGGCTGTAACATGATTGACAAGCCCCGGGGGTTGATCATGTATGACTGAACTCTTGCTAGTCCTCACATTTTGTAACGACTAGCTTCATGATCATTCCGAATATATAATGTATGGGATGTCTTACTATTGTGTATTTGGTGGTCTGACATCTTGTAACTATTATTAGTTGGTTGAGATTGAGACAATAGGCTATTTTATGACCTTAAGAGACTGATGGATTGTAGTGAAACCCTCACATATCTAAACAGCCGTGACCGTATAGCGGTATGGATTCCATTCCGTTATACGTAGCTGGCTATGTCTGCCCCCGCTCTCCAGTATTCCGGTTCTGGGGCGTGACATGGTTTAAGTGGTGGTCCATGCAGGTCTTGTTAATCAAGATGTGTGAGGGTTTACCAGATAGATGTCTCAATCTGTACTCTCCTTTGATCTCCACTCGTATCTTCTTATCTTCTTGAATTCCTGACTTGATAACATGCTTGCATCATTGATCTATCCTGGTCCTTCCTTAATATCCCTGATGTCATTGCTTCAGTGACATCGTTCCTGTTGATCAGCTAGAAGGAGCTCAGTCCTCAGCAGCAGCTCCCATTCCCGAGGCCATTGCCGACTCAAGCCCAGACTTTCCAGCAACAGAACCCGCGGCAGTTTGCCCTAGCCCAGGCTCAGGTTCAGAATCGGCCGAGAGGTATATGTGTCCTCTCATCTTGCTTTTCTACCGACATTATGCGGAGCGCATGACGTATTTCATGTATCCTAATTACAACGGTACATTCCGGACCCGAGCCATATCCTAGGTCATTCGAAACTGGTTATTAGTACTAACCTTTTCGTATGAGGATAGGCCCGTGTCCATGTTTGACCAAAGAGAGAGACCTCAAGCGCAAGACTATCAGTTCAGTCCGTGTTGCTTAGAGTCATCCCTCTTTGGGAGAGTCAAACTTGGGAGCATGAGGATGATATCTGATTAGGTCATCCCGGCTGGTTTGACTCGTAAGGTGTAATATCTTCCTTATGCCTTACGCTTCGAATCCTTGCTTGCATGAATAATTATATGAATGATTGGTAGTAGTAGATTGCCTATGATAGAATAGCTTTCCCTTACATCTCTAGCCTCTTGATTAAATTCCGAGGACGAAATTCTTTTAAGGTGGGTAGGATGTAATGTCCCAAATTCGTGATACGTATTTAGTGTACGTATACGTGTTTTGGACCCATATTTTATTTAATCATGATTTATTATCTTGGTTTATTTTGCATTGGCTTGGTTTTATTGGCATTGATAGTTCAATTGGTTTTAGTGGTTCATTGGTTTATTTTTGGATTAGTGAGGCTTGGTTTATTTCATGATTTATTTGGTTTAAATTGCTAGAGAAAGGGTTTATTGGCCTTGACTTGGTTCACCTTGGTTTATCTTGGCTTGGTTTATTTTGGGTTTGACATGGAGAACCAACACCACCCTACTATAAATATCAATTCCCCTCTCTCTCCTCATTTATTTTCTTCATCTTCTTTCTCATTACTCTTTCCTCTCCACCATTAACACCCCACCAACCTAGGCAAGTTGCATCTTGCTATCACTTGAGGGCTACATTTTATTTGTCTAATAGCTTTATTAGCTTATTTTAAGCAACATTAGAACTTGGGTTTTCTCCATTTGGAGCTTAGAATTTTGTAGATCTATGATTGAAGTATTTTCGGGTTTTGGTGGTTTTGATCTATAAAACTTGTTCATTTTCATGTTTTGATTGTTCCATGTGGAAGAGAATTCAATTTTACACAAGTTAGACCTTTGAAAATCTGGATTTGGTTTTGATTTGGCCAAGATATGAAAGATTGAAATTTTTGGTGTTCTTGATGTTCCTCTCGGCCTGGAGAAGAAGATCTACAGTCTGCGCTCTTTAGCGCAGCACTGAACCGCGCAGCCTGGCCGTTGCCCGACTGCGCACTTGCCAATTGCGCACGCGCCCTGCGTGCCAGACTCCTGCGCAATCCACTCCTGCGCAGTCCACTCCCGCGCAATCTGACTCCTGCGCCATCCATCCATGCGCAGTCTGCTCATGTGCCATCTGTCCCCGTGCACTTGACCTCTGCGCACTTGACCCCTGTGCAGCTCACTCCTGCACAGTTGGCTCCCCGCGCACTTGGACCCATGCGCCCTGTGCCCCTGCACACTTGGCATCCTGCGCAGCTGACACCCTGCACAACCTACCCTTTGATCTCCTGCGCCATCCAACCCTGGCACAACCTGTTCCTCTGAACCCCATGTGCAACCTAACCCTGGCGCAACCTGACCCTGGCTGCCCAGCGCAGTCTAGTCTTGGCATCTATTTGTATTATGTTTTATTTCATCTTCTTTTAGTGCATGGTATTTCCTGTTTATATCCTTACGCCTTTTGTCCTGAACTTGATAATCATGAATTCACTTGATATGTTTGGAATTGATAATTGAGCATGACGTGATAGTGACCCGTAGTGGTGCACTCCTGACATGATAACCTGACATGACATGATAGTGGCCCGCCGTTGCGCACTCCTGACAAAGTACACTTGGCATGATAACCTGACCTGATATATCTTGAATAGCTGTTGCGACGGCTACCTGACATGACCTGGCCCGTGTAATTAATCCTGACACTGTGGGCGATTTGCTTGTACAAATAATCCAGTCCTGTCTTGCATCATGTCTAGGAGGGGACTCCTGAGTACCACGGTCAGGAGTACCTACTGAAATGGACTAAGGTTAATGATTAGAATAATTCACTAGACATGAAGAGATGTTCCCCAGTTACAGGCGATCCCGTTATCCCGGCCGCAAATGTTTGGACTTGTAGCCTGCCGACGAGTAGGGCACATTTCCAGCCCACTGTTATGTGGGGCACCCGCCATTGTCACTTAAATGATTGAACTCTATTGACACTCTTATGTATTGTACTCTCTAAATTGTCACTATAATGTTCGCCTGGATAGCTGCAGGGCCTGTGACTACTTGGAGCATCTCATTGCATCTTGTTAGTAACTAGGATTGTGATAACCCTAGTTAGTTAATGTAGAAAGCCGTAGGCAATGATTGGCCGTGATTGCTTGGATGGAGTCTAGTCCAGTATAGTATTGTCTAGAAGCGATTGATTGAAAGATTATACCAGAATGATTGAATGATTGTCACTCCAGATTGTTACTATAACGATTGTACTCTATTGTCACTCTAGCGTATTGCACTCTTCATTGTCACTTTTATCATTGATCTCTCTCCTTTTTACCTTAATGATTGGCCCCTTTAGCAATAAATGATCAGAGACTAAGTTCTGTTCAGGCGAAGGGTTACAATCTCGGTCCTTGTTTGGTTTAAGGATTGTAACCTGGCTTCCGGAATAGTACCTTCGTTTTCTCTTCATATATTGTCCAGCTATGTTTTATTTAGCATGTTTCTCCTGTTCTTTTATGTCAATGATGCCTCACTTAATTATTTTCTCTGATTGGGATAAGTGCATTGGTAGTGCACAAACCTCAATCTATGTTACTCATTGTTGTTTTCTTACATATTGAATGATAATGAATTGTTGGTTTTAGTTCTTAAGTGAAGCCTCCTTTGTGGCACTTGCTCTTTCTGGGGTCTGACCCAGCTGGTTTTGTATGGCCAGATACCAGAGCAGCACCAAAGGATCTCTCTGCTTTCCAGCCCGATGGTGGTCACCAGACGTAACCAGGGCATCGAGTGGGTTTCTTTTGTTCTCCCACTGTAATATTGTAAATTATTTTTTTGAGGCGTTTAGCCGACGAGCAAGTGTTAGCTCGATTGTACTTACTTACTGTCTGTCTATGGGCTGTAACAAGATTGACAAGCCCCGGGGGTTGATCATGTATGATTGAACTCTTGCTAGTCCTCACATTTTGTAACGACTAGCTTCATGATCATTCCGAATATATAATGTATGGGACGTCTTACTATTGTGTATTTGGTGGTCTGACATCTTGTAACTATTATTAGTTGGTTGAGATTGAGACAATAGGCTATTTTATGACCTTAAGAGACTGATGGATTGTAGTGAAACCCTTACATATCTAGACAGCCGTGACCGTATAGCGGTGTGGATTCCATTCCGTTATACGTAGCTGGCTATGTCTGCCCCCGCTCTCCAGTATTCTGCTTCTGGGCGTGACACATTAAAGGCCCTGTGCCAGCCTGGTTTCAGTGTATAATTTTGGACGTCTACAAGTTTACCCTCAAGAGACGGCCTGATATCTCTTTCCATACACTATAGATGAGTTCTTTATTAAAGAGATATGGCATAAAGCCTTGCGCTTCCTTGCGGTGCTACGTCGCTATGACATGGCCTGAAGCCGAGGCATTATCCCTACCTGGGAACCTCATCGTAGTGTCATACTACTGTAGCATGAGGTCACAAGCCTCTTTGTAGTGCTAAACTACCCAGCATGAAGCCTAAGGCTTCCTTGCGGTGTTACGCCGCAACTGTAGGAACGAAATCGTAAAGCACAATACTCGAGAGGGGGGGTGAATAGAGTAGGCAGCGAAAAATTGCTAATTAAAAAATGTTAGCAGCAAGATCACAAAATAATAATCACAACTAAGTAAAGTAAAGGCAAAGATAAGAAAGCAAACGCAAAGACAGCGATGTATACTGGTTTTCCTCTGTTGAGGACTAATCCAGTCGGTAGAACTCTTGCTACCAGTTGAATCCACTATTGAAAAAACCGCAAGTTTTCTTACGAAGTTCTTGCAACTTCTACAACGCGAGCTTTGATACGAAGAACTCGTCCAACTTCAAATGTGAAGAGGTATTCTTCAATCAAGCCTTCTGATTACAATCTCTCAGAAATTTCTAGACCGTACCGCACTGGCAAATCGACTAGAGGATTGTAATTGACTTGGGATCTGAAATTTAAAGCTCAAGAAAACTCTTTGGAAGACTGAAAGCTTTAGATAGAGAGAAGATTGAAAGTGAATGAGTGAGTTGAAATGATCGAAATCCTTCTCTATTTATAAGAATTTCAAAGACAGAATTCTGACAGAATTTGGGAAGAATTCGGGCAGAACTCGATGAGGAAATCTCGGTCAAATCCGCAACTGCAGGAGGACCAAGTTCCAGAGAATTCAAAAATCAAACGGCCACCAACCGAACTCTGGCCGAGTTCTGTCAGGGTTAGGTTAGGGTTTTAAAATCAATTTTTGGGGATTTTTGAAAACCTTTTTGAAAACCTTTTTGAAGCTTTTGTTTAAAAGAATGTTTTTCAAAACAAAGGACATTTTAAAAGTATTTTGAAAACATTTTAGAATAGCCTATTTGCCAGTACGACTCGGTGTACAACGTATTCCTAGACTCAATAAAACGAAAAATATATTGCTTAAAGGAAATACAGACTCGAGCAGGCAAACATAGCTTCGGTCTTGAACTGTGTAGATAGCTGTCCTTGTTCATGTCCAAGAGTCCGATATATCCTGACTAGCTTCAAATATCCAGACAGAGTTTGATCAATTATTAAAATTAGGTTGACCATATGACCAATGGGCCAACAATCTCCCCCATTTTGATAATTGACAAACTATGAATGATATAACATTTAAGCTTGAAATAAAATCAAAAATAGTTCATGTCCTGCATTTTCTCAAAAGAAATGTTAGATCTTTATTTTTCTCCCCCGTTGTCATTTAGCAAAATAATTGCAAAAGAAGAAAAACTCCCCCGCAATCAATACATAAATAACAAACAGTGAAGAAACACAAGAAAAATACACATGATAAATGTTAGTAAAGAAAATTTGAATAACATCACATGCATGTATTTGTACTCAGGCAGTTTAGAATAAACAAAGAATTATATCACAGGCAGTTTATAGTGAGAAGCAGATAAAGAAATGCTAAGTAAATAAACTGATATGAACCATAAACTACGAAATCCATAAAGATAATGATAAAGATGTTCAGATGACATCAAATAAAACAAATCCAGTACAAGTCCTCAAAAATACTGATAATACAGTCTGAAAAATAGAAAAACTTGGAATGTCGAAGCATTTCCAAGTGTACAGTAGATAATGTCTAAGTCTCATATCAACTAACATATCAAAACTCCTCCTCCTCATCATCATCATCATCAGTATGATGACCAGCATGTCCAGAAGGACCAACTCTAGAGGTACCCGCGCCAGAAGGGTGAGGAGGAGCGCCAGTGTAAAACTCACCAACATAATCACGAGAAGGAGCACGGTCAGAACGGTACCAATCATATGCGTTACCGGGCTGGAAGTAGGCATGAACAGCCTCATCCTCACAGCGGTAACCAGAGAAAGCTGGATCTCTAGGGATGGAACCGGCTGAATGTCCAGTCCAGACGAAACAAAGATCAGCTAATGAATTTGCAATTGCCTGATAACGGGTGACGTCGTGGAACTCACGCTCGCGAGTCATATCCGTCATCGAGACGTGCAAATCTGAAAGGTGCTGGTGTATGCCCTCAAATGTTATAGCATACTGCTGAGGAGGTGGAGCAGTAGCAGGAGGAGGAGAAGATGCAGTCATACAGCGACGAGATAACTTGAGAACCTTGGGCTCAGGGTCTTGAGCACAAGTAGATAAGTCAATATCGAAACGCTGAATGATGCGTGGGAGAATCATCGCATAAGAGAGATTTCTATCTCTTGCACGACAACGTCCCATCATCTGAATAATGGTCTTAGGGGCAGAAAATGGAATCCCCTTGAGAATGTGATACATAGTAGATAATTCAAGAGACGTGACATCATCCTTCGAAGTAGACTTTGGAAGGAGAGTAGAATAAATGATACGGTGCAATTCATAATTAAACAAGTTCAGGTTGTTTGCCTTGAACTTTCCAGAGCGAACTCTATCAGGTGCACAAAGTTCAGCTTTGAAACTTGTAAGTGTCGTGCCTTCGGGAAAATTAAACTCAGTGATGTCAACAAGCGGTTCACCTTCGTTGGGAATACCAAGGATCTCCGCTAAGTGAACATCATTGAAGTTGATATCTAATCCTCCAACACGTGTGCTTACATCAAAAGTATTTAATATGATATTGCAGTAAAACAATCTAATGGCATTAGTTGCTACGGGAAAACAGAGTTTAACAAAATGCTGTAACCCTAATACCTCAAAGAAATGGCGATGATCAGGAATACAGTCCACTTGATAGGTGCGCCTGTGCATATGGATCTCATGGAGAAGTCTCCATACCACAGTAAGGCTTGGTCTAGGGTTTGAAAGTAAAACCCGTCGAACGTGCCGTCGCTAGATTGGACTGGTAAAAATAGGGAATTAGTCGGTGGATCCGAAGATGAACCTTCCTCACTTGGGTTGGTTGTCTTCTTCCTCTTAAAGGGGTTGAATCCCTTAGGTGCCATTTGTGCAAATAGAAGTAAATATGCACTAATTGAAAGGTGGAGAAAGATTGAGTTATA
This sequence comes from Iris pallida, assembly GCA_029216955.1. Taxonomy (NCBI): domain Eukaryota; kingdom Viridiplantae; phylum Streptophyta; class Magnoliopsida; order Asparagales; family Iridaceae; genus Iris; species Iris pallida. The sequence goes on from JANAVB010003999.1 coordinate 1,621,431, forward strand.
CCTCCCAAAATTAAAGTATGTCGAAGAGAACGACGAACTCCGCACGAATCCAAAGTTTGGATTGATTTCATCACTTGGATTAGAAGATAGGGGGTGGTGAAGAACTAGGGTTCGGGGCTCCTTCGCGGCTGCTGTTGCTGGTTATGAAGTAGTTTAGAAGCAATAAGGAAGAAAGACTCTCGGGTTCTAGTATATATAACCTGACACCCTCAACCGAACTCGGGCCGAATTCGGTCCGAAGTCTGGCCGAATTCGCCTGGGTTTGGTTTGAAATACTTTCTTTTTCATTGGCTCATTTCAAATATTTAATTCAAAGATTAGTAATTTTGACATTAAAATAACATAATTAATATTATTTTATAGATTAAATATCATTACACAACGACTGTTTCAGATTAGCTGTAGGAGTACTGTCCCAGCTGGCGGAGGTTCATCGGGGAACTCTTAAGTACCGCTTCGCTTCAACCGTAGTTGTGGTGACAGACAGACTCTTTATTGGCTTGTCTCTAACACAGTTTTTGCATATTGAAATAAAATCATAAAACAAAATTAATTAAATTATTGACGTCCAAAATTTCTAATTTTCGACGTAAATAATTAAAACGATCTTCTGCTAGAGGTTTTGTGAAAATGTTAGCTAATTGATTCTCAGTATCTATGTATACAAGGTCAATATCTCCATTTTGATGATGATCTCTAAGAAAATGATGTCTAATCTCGATATGTTTTGCACGAGAATAACATACAGGATTCTTAGTCAAATTAATAGTGCTCGTGTTATCACAGAAAATGGGAATATTGTATAAAATAAATCATAGTCTTCCAAGGTTTGTTTCATCCATAAAATCTGAGCACAACAACGTCCTGCGGTGATATACTCAGCCTCTGTTGTTGATAGGCCTACAGAATTTTGCTTTTTACTAAAGCATGAGACTAAAGCTTTGCCTAAGAAATGACAAGTGCCACTGGTACTTTTTCTATCAACTTTGCATCCAGTAAAATCTGCATCCAAATAACCAGTAAAGTCAAAGGACTTAGTTTTGGGATACCACAAGCCAACAGAAGAAGTGCCCTTAAGGTATCGAAAGATACGCTTAACTGCGCACAGATGTGATTCCTTTGGATTAGCTTGAAAACGTGCACACAGACAAACACTAAACATTATATCTGGACGACTACCAGTTAAATAAAGTAAACTACCGATCATACCTCGATACTTACGTGTGTCGACCGGCTTGCCTTGTTCATCAATATCAAGCTTTGTTGAAGTTGCCATCGGAGTGCCAATAGGTTTGACATTGTCCAGGTCAAACTTCTTTAGCAAATCTTTTGTGTATTTGGCTTGATTTATGAACGTCCCATTGTCAGTTTGTTTGATTTGCAGTCCGAGAAAGAATTTCAGCTCTCCCATCATGCCCATCTCAAACTCATTCTGCATACACTTAGAAAATTCTTGACACAGAGATTCATCAGTAGATCCAAATATGATACCATCTACATAGACTTGTATTAAAAGAAGCTTACCATTAAAAGACTTAATAAAAAGTGTAGTGTCAACCTTGCCTTTTGAAAAACCGTTGTCAAGTAGGAAAGAGCTTAGACGATCATACCAAGCACGAGGGGCTTGTTTCAGACCGTATAAAGCTTTCTTCAACTTGAAAACATGATCAGGATTTTTAAAATCTGTGAAACCTGGAGGTTATGCTACAAAAACTTCTTCTTTTATAAAACTATTTAAAAATGCACTCTTGACATCCATTTGAAATAGTTTGAGATTATAAAAACATGCAAATGCACATAACATACGAATGGATTCTAATCTCGTAACTGGGGTATAAGTCTCATCGTAGTCGATACCTTCTTCTTGATTGTATCCTTGAGCTACGAGTCGAGCCTTATTACGAGTTACTAAACCATTCTCATTCAGTTTATTTCGGAATATCCAACGGGTGCCAATGACCGGACGATCAATAGGCTTGGGAACAAGTTCCCAAACTTGATTCTGTTCAAATTGGTTTAATTCTTCTTGCATAGCATCTATCCAAAAACTATCACTACATACTTCATCAATAGTTTTGGGTTCTAGCTGTGAAATAAATGCAACACTAGAAACAATATCTCTAATGGATGTACGAGTACTTATACCTTTGGTAATGTCACCAATTACCAAATTCTTTGGATGATCAGCTGTAAATTTTAATCTTTTCGGCAGACTCTGAAGGTAGCTGGTTCCTGGATCTTCTCTAGGAGGATCAGCTAGTGCCGAGCTTGGTTAAGAATCAGCTTTTGTTGAGCTTGGTACAGTTGGATCTTCGTCATTGTCATCGATAGTCATTTGATTCAGTTCATCAAAAGTGACGTTGATTGACTCTTCGATGATCATGGTTCGTTTGTTGAAGACTCTGTATCCTTTGCTCTTGGCCGCATAACCTAAAAATATACCTTCATCGGCCTTTTCGTCAAACTTTTCCAAATTGTCTTTAGTATTAAGAATAAAGCATTTACAACCAAATATTCTAAAATATGAAACAGATGGAATTCTATCAAACCATAACTCAAATGGAGTCTTCTTCGATTTGGGTCGAATTAGAACTCTATTGAGAACAAAGCAAGCTATATTGACAGCTTCAGCCTAGAAATATTTGGGTAGACTAAACTGGTTTAACATCACTCTGGCCATTTTGGATAGAGTTCTGTTCTTACGTTCCACAATTTCATTTTGTTGTGGAGTCCTAGGGTAGGAGAACTCGTGTACAAAACCGTGTGTGTCACAAAATTGCTCAAACTCTGCATTCTCGAATTCGCCACCATGATCGCTTCTTATACGAGTGATCGTGTAACCTTTTTCATTCTGAACTTTCTTACAAAAGGCGACAAATTCAGGTAATGCATCATTCTTGCGTGTCAAGAAGTATACCCACGTGTATCTAGAAAAATCATCTACAAATACGAAAGCATAAAGTTTACCTCCGAGGCTAGCAACTCTGCTAGGACCAAATAAGTCCATATAAAGCAATTGTAGAGGTCTAGTAGTACATACTGCGTTTACTGACTTGAATGTGGATCTGGTAGCTTTGTTCTTTTCACATTGGCTGCATACCGAATCCTTGAATGTAATGTCCGGTAAATCGCGTACTAGCTTCTTTGTGGATAATCTTGATATTGTGTCCATATTTGCGTGACCGAGTCTCATGTGCCACAGATGACTCTCATCACTTTTAGCCATTAAGCATCTACCTGAAATGTTAGTTTCTTCCAACAAATAGAAAACATATATGTTGTCTTTCCTGATACCTTCAAAGATAGTACTACCAGTTGAGCTATCAACTATAGTACATTTGTCTTTGCCAAAGTTGATGCCATAACCATGATCAGCTAGATGACTTACGCTGAGTAGATTAAATTTCAACTCGGTAACCAGACAAACATCCTTAATCACAGGATAAGGAGACTTACCAACATCACCGATACCAATAATATATCCTTTCAAGTTATTACCGAAGGAGACATAGCCTTCCTTCTTTTTCTTCGACAGTGTTGCAAATAATGTAGCGTCACCGGTCATATGTCGTGAACAACCGCTGTCGAGGATCCATTTGCTTTTAGCATGTGAAGGGTGTTCCACCTACAAAACAGTTTGCAGATGAAACTTTTGGTACCCATTTCTTGTAGGGTCCTGAAATGTTAGCCTTTGGTATCCAAGCATAAATATTTAAATCAACAAGCTTTCTAATTCTACATGCAGATGAAATATGACCAATGAGGCCACAATAATGACATTGTGCATGTCGAGTGTTAAAAGCTGAGTGGTGTGCATGGTTGGTAGGTTTAGGTTTTCTAGTATAGAAGAAAGCATGCCTATAATCCTGTTTGGGCTTAACCTTTTGGGGTAAAGGTTTGATAGGGTTAGGTCTGACAGTGTTTGGCTTGGGAATGTTCCGATTTTTCGGTAAGTGACACGTGTTAGGATAGGAAGCAGCAGGCTCAGGCTGTTTTCCTAACCTAATTTTCAATCTTTTGGAAGTGTCATACAACTTAGTATAATTAGAAGTGAGTGCTTCCATTCTGCACTACACCAAAACAAGCAATTTGTAACACTTTTATTTTCCAATTTGTAACAGTTAATACCGTTACAAGTTAGTAACAGTAATTACTGTGACAGTAATTAAATAACCGTTACTAAAATCACTTTTGTATATTTTTATATAGTTTATTTTTTGTAACGGTAACAACCGTGACAAATGAAAAAAAAATGTTACCAAAAATTTCAGCCTCCCTCCTTTAATTTCAGAATCCCCCCTTTATTTTCCCCACTTTTAATAGAGAAGTGTCACCAAACTAAAATCATCCCGAGAAGAGCTCTCACCATCCCGAGCTAGGGGACTCTCTCCTCACTCCCACTACCATCCTCACCTGAAAGCCATCCTGAGCCAGGCCTCTGCTACCACCACCCTCACCTGTGCCATCACCATGCTCGTTGGCTCTCCGAGTCGGAGCGTCGATCCCTGGAGGAGGAAGAGGACATGAGTGTGTCGAAGAGGACTACTCCGACCTGGAGGCCCTCCAAGCCTTCCACCTCCAGGGATCCTACAGGTTCGACATCCGCATCCTTCTGCTTCCATGGATCCGACAGGTTCGACATCCGCATCCTTCTGCTTCCATGGATCCGACAGGTCTGATCCCCAAATTAATCTTTCTTTCTTTATCTTCTTCAAAAATTGGGAAATTTATTAGTTCACATATAGTGTTATTTTGGTTTTCTTGATCATATTAGTGGTAAAGTTTGGTTCTCTATATGGAAAAGAAATTAATTCCATGGAATTATTTTTCTAGGAAAAAAATTCCATAGAATTTTAAAAAAAATTCATGGAAAAGTTAATTCGGTGTTTGATTGTCATTATTTTCCATGGTTAATAGTTATTTTCCATGGAAAATGATATTTTTCTATGGGTTGGACAAGTTTCATTTTCCACCATTTTAGAAGAAAATATGGAAAATGATAGTTTTTTGGAAAATAATTCCATGGAAAATATAAGCTAGCAAACACTACAATTGGTGGAAAATTTGTGATGGAAATATTTTCCATGGAAAAAAAGCCCAATCAAACACAGCCTAAGAGGACCACTTGAGAAAGAAGAAATTTAGTCCCGGCTGTGAGAAGATCTGTGCATGCCTTTACTTAAGCTTAACTTATTTCTCCTCTATGGTTCTCTATATCATTTTGTTCTTAAAAATATTAGGAAGTAATAAGACGAAACCCTTATTTTTTTCAGCCTCTTCCTCTTTGTATCTTCCTCATTCTTGCTATTCTCATCCACGAATCTCATAAGGCATCCTTTTGACCCGCATGTTATTTAGAGAGTTAGAATCAATTAAGGCTTTGTTGTCGTCATTGTTTGTTTAGACATTACAAATTTGTCCCAAAGTAGCCCGAGAAACCGAACTTGTATCAATTGTATTAAAGTTTATTACTACAGAAAGTTATGAATAATTTGAGACATTCAATGGCGACATGCCATCTACTGGATTATATAGTTCCGAAAGACTTTATCAGTTTTTTCTTGTCAAGGTTTTGTAGTTTGATGTGTATTTCAGGTTGAATCCCCCCAGGAAGAAATAAAATTTAGGATGCGTTACAGAGATTCTTATGGCTTCAACGATGAGCTTTCTCCGATCTCTACTTTAGTAGCATGATGAAATAATGGTGCATTGGATGCTCTGCCTTTCCTAAGCCATGCCAATACCATGAAATAACCAAACTTTTAGTAGCCAACACCCAAATTATGATGTCATGAATTAGTGTGATCCTTGTATTACTCTTGTGGGGTGCAGGATGCTATTTAGTTTTAGGCAAAATCCCCACTCAATATCAACCATTAATTTGGCCTGCCCTAGACTTCAAACCCTTACTCATGTCACTCATCAGTTTCTTCTGGTTGGTTCGTCCAAGAACATCTCCATCAGTTGCTCCATATAGACTCATGTAATTTTCCTATGATTTATAGTTGTTGTCCTCTTTTAGCCTTCAACTAATTTGAAGGCACTTTTGGCACTATACTTGTTTCTTTTATTTGGTTGGTTTGTTTGTTTCACATACTAAACTTGGTTATTAGCATTTTGATAATTGTTCTTGATATGTGTCTCTGCAGGTTCGAAACCGAAACCAAGCCCAAAGGGGAGAGGATGGAAGAAGAGAAGACTTTCATGAGACGAGCCAAGTACTTCTTCGCAACCCAATTGGGTGATTACATTCTTAGTGGTAGTGTTACTAATATTTTCCATGCCAATTAGTTTACTTGCTGTAGAGATTCAAACCATAAAAATGGTAGTTGGAGGAAGAGGGAAAGAGGAAGAAGGGAAACTAGGCTTTCTATTTATGTTACATGTAAATAAGATACAATCCAAATAATCTAGGGAGTGCAAATTGTTTTCTACGATGATTCATGTGGTTGTACTTGTACCTTAGAAACATGAAAGGAGCGGGTTGTGAGAGGAGTTTGCTTTTCTTGCTCACCCATTATATTCATAATAAACGAACTGACAGCTTTGCTATTTAATTGCATCCAAGTTGTTTAATTGCATCAAAGTTTGTTCACATGGTGCTTATCTTTTTCAGGTGATCCTATTGTTTCAGAAAATTGATGGTGCAGATGTCTTGCTTTTGCCATGTATGTCTAAGAATATGGTTTAGAATGTGCCTTCCAAATAGAAAGGTTTGCATTTCATATATAGATTATGTCAGATATTCAAGCCAGAGATACCAGCTGCAAGTGGAGAGGCCCTGTGCACCTTTGTTTATTGTGAAATTCTGGTATGATAAACTTCCTAATCTAAACCTGTGTTTACCCTTTCATTTCGTGCAACTCTATCTGAAGATCACTTCCTTAGACAAAATTACTTATACTGATTTGCATCTGTGTATACTAGATCGGATACCTTGATTAAAACAAGAAACGAGGCTTCAACAGTTTATATATATGGGTCTGCCCACCTTCAAAAGGTGATGACAATATTCTGTATTGTCATCCAAACCTACAGAAGATTCCCAAACCTGATAAACTTCGTGGATGGTAAGCCAGACTTATGCATTGTAACCTCCATATGAATCTGCATGCTTAGTTTTATTTATGACCTTTCATGGTCTGACATGATGTATAACATTTCTGCCAGGTATCAAAACTTGTTCAGGAAAGCAAAAAAGGAGAAAATAGTTGATGAATGCACTAAATTGTATGATCAGTTCTTTATCCAATCTAACGAATGCAAGGCCAAGATCAGTGCAGCTCGCATGCCATATTATGATAATGATTATTGGCCAGGAGTAGTAGAAGTGATCATGAACTCACGCTGGACAACATTAGCAGGTAGAGTAGTTATCCCCGTTACTCCTTTAACTATTCCCTTTTATACGTTGAATTGCTTCTGTAATACAATTGAATGCAGGCCAAGATTGGTTAACATGTGCAGGTATATGGAAATTCTACTATTTGGGACAGATAAATACTTACGCTTCATGCTCTGGAGAAAATTGCGCCAGTAATATGATACATCATACATGTCAGAAGTCTTTGTTTTAAAAGTAGACTCAAATCTCATAATAGTCCTTATTTATGATTTATCTTATCTTGTTTCAAATTTCAAATAAGATTGATATCGGTTAGAAGTGCATTGAAAGCTCATAGTAGACATGTATGTTTTCGGAAGAGGAATTGAAATCCACGATGAACCTCCAATGCATGTACCATTTCTAATTCTCATACTCTACATATATACCCCAAAACTGGTGTTAGTTCTAAGGTTGCCGTCTGTCACGCCCCAGAACCAGAATACTGAAGAGCGGGGGCAGACATAGCCAGCTACGTATAATAAAATGGAATCTATCTCACCATACGGTCACGGCTGTCTAGATATGTGAGGGTTTATCTACAAGCCATCAGTCTCTTAAGGTCATAAATTACCCTATTGTCTCAATCTCAACCAACTAATAATAATCACAAGATATCAGATCACCAAATATACAATTGTAAGGCGTCCCAAACATTACATATCCAGATGATCATGAAGCTAGTCGTTACAAAATGTGAGGACTAGCAAGAGTTAAGTCATACATGATCAACCTCGAGTTGCCAATCATGATTACAGTCCGTAGGCAGATAGTAAATAAAGTTGCAAACGAGCTAACACTTGTTCGACGGCTAAACGCCTCAAAAGAATAATTTTATAATAGAGTGGGAGAGCAAAAATAAACCCATTCGTTGCCCTGGTTACGCCTGGTGACCACCATCGGGCTGAAATACAGGGAGATCCTTTGGTGCTGCTCCGGTATCTGGCCATGCAAAACCAGTTGGGTCAGACCCCAGAAAGAGCAAGTGCCACAAAGGAGGCTTCACTTAAGAACTAAAACCAGCAATTAGCACAAGAGTATAATTACATAATAAAAGGCAGTAGTTAAGAAAAAAAGCATGATGGGTAATTATAAAAGACAATCTTGTATAGAATCACTAAAAGACCGGACATATGGAAAGAAAGCATGACAGGATGATATACGATGAGATAACCATGGGACTATTCAGATAGCCAGGTTACAACCCGTAAACCAAACAAGGACCGGGGTTGTAACCCTTCGTCTGAACGGAATTTGGTTTCTCTCACCATTTATCGGCAAGATAAATATAAGAAAGCAGGTCAAGTAACATTCTGGAGTGACAATCATTATAGTGACAATCTGGAGTGACAATCATTCAATCATTCTGGTATAATCTTACAATTAATCAATTCTAGACAATACTATACTGGACTAGACTCCATCCAAGCAATCACGGCCAATCATTGCCTACGGCTTTATACATTAACTAACTAGGGTTATCACAATCCTAGTTACTAGCAAGATGCAATGAGATGCTCCAAGTAGTCACAGGCCCTGCAGCTATCCAGGTTATCCAGGCAATCATTATAGTGACAATCTAGAGGGTACAATACATTATAGTGACAATAGAGTTCAATCATTAAAGTGACAATCAAGAGTGCCCCACATGACAGTGGACTGGAAATGTGCCCTACTCGTCGGCAGGCTACAAGTCCAAACATTTGCGGCCGGGATAACGGGATCGCCTGTAACTGGGGAACATCTCTTCATGTCTAGTGAATTATACTAGTTGTTAACCTTAGTCCATTTCAGTAGGTACTCCTGACCGTGGTACTCAGGAGTTCCCTCCTAGACATGATGCAAGACAGGACTGGATTATTTGTACAAGCACAATCACCCACGGTGTCAGGATTAATTATACAGGTCATGTCGGGTAGCCGTCGTAACAGCTATTCAAGATATATCAGGTCAGGTTATCATATCAAGTGTACTTAGTCAAGAGTGCGCCACGACGGGCCACTATTAGGTCATGTCAGGTTATCGTGTCAGGAGTGCACCACTACGGGTCACTATCAGGTCATGCTCAATTATCAATTCCAAATATATCAAGTAAATTCGTGATTATCAAGTTCAGGACAAAAGGCGTAAGGATATAAAATGGGCGTAAAATATCTAATAAGATATCAATATTCAGGGCTATAGAAGAGCCATACGGCTAAAGCATATGCGGCCAGGAATGATCACATGCGGCTGGAAGAGAACAGCCCATGCGGCTGAATGGATATGGGTTCATACGGCCCGAAATCCGAGTTCATGCGGCTCAGAAAGGTCGGTCTCAAGGCAGTACGGGCGTGCGGCTGCAGGAGCTTATGCGGTCAGTAAAGGAGGGGTCTTATGCGGCTCGGGATCAGTCAGTCATGCGGCTGAGAGGACTCGGGTCCTCATGCGGCAGCGGGAGACTGCGGTCTATGCGGCTCGCGAGTATTGGAATTCATGCGGCTGAAGGGATGGGCGAAGTCCCATGCGGCAGCGGGGAAAAATGCCTATGCGGCTGGGAGCAAGGGTGCATATGCGGTTCGGGAAGAAGGGCCCCATGCGGCTAGAAGTACAAGAGCCTCATGCGGCCGAACTAAATACTTGCCGCATGAACTTGTCATGCGGTCAAGTCCAGTTGATAGTGCATGCGGTTTCGAAGCTGACTTGCCGCATGAATATTCATGCGGTCAAGTGCTATCATGCGGCTCGGAACTGTGCTTCTTCTCCAAATTTTCGAGAAGAAGTACACCATAAGCCATGGCTTCCAAGCTGCATAACTCTATCATCCGGAGTCCAAATCCGAACTTCCATAGGTCAAAATGGGGTAGAACAAAATTCTCTACAACATAGAACTATCAAAACATAGAAATAACAAGATTAAGTAGATCAAAACCCAAGAAATCCGAAAATAAAATAAACTTAGATCTACAAGAATCTAGCCATAGAAAGTGAAAATGCCAAGTACTAAAGTACTTTAGAATGTAGTAAGGAAGAGAATGAAGTAATAAAATTGGAGTTCCTCCATGAAGCAAGTTGCACTTGCCTAGAACTCTCTCTCCTCTCTCTGGTAGGTAAGAAGTAAATGAGGAAGAAGAAGAGTAATGCAGAGAGAGAAAGAAGAAATGGCAATAAATATCAAAGGTGGTGGTAGGTAGGGGGTTCACCTTGGGTTCATCATGAACCCAATCAAAACCAAGCCAAGCCGAACCAACCAACCCAAATCAGGAATAAACCAAGCCAAGAAGGAAATCATGCAATACAAGAATGAAATACGTACACGTATTCCAAGAATACATAATACGAACCACAGGCATTACACCGTCTCTAAAAGTATCCAAAAGATTAGCTCATGCCTTTCAACCAGGACGGATGAACTTACATATGTATTTGTTCAAAATTCCCAAAACATATGTATCATGACCCCTACTGTTGTCATTGTTAAAGGCTAGGTCAGTTAAAGAATGTACTTTTGTATCCCTTCATCTGATTTTCTTGATCATTATGAATTTTCTTTATGTGATTATTGTGGATGAATCAGAACATGATTGATAGTTGAATCCTTGTTGTTGTGCTTGCTTCCCATTATTGGGATTTAAACTGATCTCTTCTAGTAAGATTGATCCATGGTAGTATTTAGTGGCAGCAAGTTTGGAAATATTAGTTGGTTGGCAATACTGATATTTTCAAAATATCAGAAAGATTGGCCGTTATTTTGGCTTAATGGCAATTTAATTTTCGGTTAAGTAATTGATAACATTATATGACTGCCGGAAAAATCAGTAGGCCTCACCGATATAACTGTTATTAATCTATACATGAATTTATTACTTTCTATTGGCTCCTGAACATAGTCAATTTTTTTGTTGGTACCTAAATTACTTCCAATTTGTTAATGCTTCATGTACATCAGGGGAAAACATAAAGGTGGGTTGAAATGTAAATTATTACGTATTTCCACTGTGTGTTCAACTTGAAAGTCGTGTCAGGAGCTTGGGGCAAGCTAGAATCATCAGAGTGGAAAGTCCAACCCATGCTGAAGTTGAATGTTTTGGCCAGATCCGATCAATACATTCTTTGCCTGTCTATCCCCTTTGCTTAACAATGTTTACATGAGCTTTAATTATTGGATCAGGTGGACCATCATCTTGGAAGCATGGATACTGTGAAAATTGTGTCAGACACACATTGGACATGGACACTCCACTATGTACTAGGACACACAAATCAATATCTTGTTCATATGTATCTGTGTCCATACTGTGTTGTACTGCATTTGTATCCGTACAACATAGACCATGTGGATAATGTGGACTCTGACTTTAGATAAGTGGATAGTAATTTTTTATTTACGTTGGTATTGTGTATAGGACACGACTTCTTCTTTTTTAACAGTGAAAGCAAAGCATGACTAATGAAAACTGATTAACAATCTGCGAGCTTTCTTAGATGGAAGATGTCGTCCCTAGGAAGACAGTACTTTTCAAGAATAACAAAATTCCACACTTAATCCTTTCTTTTTGCGACCTTACAATCAACAGATTTCAAGCTCCTTCAATATGCTTATCTTGATGCATTGCGTCACTGAGTTTATTTTGCGTGGGATGATACTTGAATTATTTATTTCGAACTCCTGTGCTATGTTTATAGAGCTGTTTCGGATCCAAGTACTCATTGGAAAGACATGGAATAGTCTTTGGCAGTGTAGATCACACCTTCATTCTTGGTTCTGGTAACTACTAGTTTCTATGTAATCTGTTCGATTGTATGAACCAAGGGATCCTGTGATGTTAGTATTCCTTTCTTTGTTATTTCGATTTGCACTGTAACTTTTTTATTTTCTTGATTTGTGATGGGATGTGATGTTGGATTTATTTATTATGGTGATTTTACTAGTCAGGTCCAATTAGTTAGTAAACAATTTTATTGGAATGTAACTGTAATCCTTCTAGTTATGTCTGATCTAAGATTTTATATTTTCTTCCACAATTATTGTTGTTCTGCTCATATATATGGTATCTTGTACAACATTCTTCTGTATGGTTTTGAAACTGGTACATACAGGCAAATTTTGGATCTCTTTCTGCAGTGGACAGAAGGGTCAGACCTGTGGCTTGTATACCCCAATAATCTGGTATGGAATATTTCTCCTATTTGAATTTTGAAGGCTTGTCATCATGTCCCATCATCCGGTTCTTTTTCCTACATGTTATCTGTTAGTAATTTTCTCCAGTTTTTTTATCTGTTATTAATTTTGTCCAGGTGCAATTGAGGGGCTATGGTTTCAGCTCAGCATTGTGTTTGAGGTTTTTGAGGGGCATGTAACTTATTACTTGTTCAGGACTATTCATCTTCTTTTCTAATATCTCAATTTCCCATTCTTGAGACACATGTTTAATTTTTATATCGCATGTGTTATTGAGCATTTTGATGGGTGAAGGCTTGGATGATAATATGTTTTGAATATTTTGCTATATATTTTTTATCCGTATCTCTGATTTAGTCAATTGGAATATGATTTTACCGAAACTCTATGATTCAAATTGTGGTGTGTATTTGTCATGGTGGTGCACTAATTTCCCAATTCCTAGGGTCTTTAGCTGACTGGCCAGGTTTTCTATAAACTTTGTGCATGTAGTTTAGGCCAATGCTAAGGGAACTTCATTTGTTGTTAAGGGCTATCACCATTTTTGCAGTTCTGTACATAGTAAGGATTGCAGAAATTTTGACAGTCATTGCTGTGCTTAGGACTGCCAAAATTTCTGCAGTCCTAAAGATAGACTTCTCAGTCTATAGGACTGCAGAAATTGTGATGCCCCTTAACAAGTTTTGTAGTTCCCTTAGCATTGGCAGTAGGTTATTATCTAATTTATGGTTCACTTTTATAAGTTATAGTAGTAATATATGTTTACATAACTATTAAAATTTGGCCATTGTTTGATCTGGGAATGAAAACAAGTTTCTTAATCCATATATTTAACTCCAGCTCCGTCATCATCTCTTTCGTCTTATAACAGGTGCTGGCTGTGTCCATAAATGAGGTAATATCAGAAGGTGCTTATATGCTCTTCTATTCAAGGTATGTATATTCTTACTACCATTTTGATTTCTTACCCCTTTTAGTTCAATTTTAACCACTAGATTTCATTCAGCCATGGCCTCCAAGAGCTTACATCGAAAAAGCATCACCTAAGTTATCTGCTTCAAAAGGCCAGAATATTTCAAGACATGATCCCCAGAAAATTAGTGGGGAAAATAGTTCCGGGGGCAGCAGCAGCAGCATCCTCCCAGGAGAAGAAACATTTTTCGATTCACTGAGCACAGACTTCTCTGATGCGACATCAAGTGATTGGTCTCTCATCACTAGCTCAGATGAATCATCTTTCACGACAGGAAGCACAAGAGATTCATTCAGCACTGTTGATCATTGGGAAACTGCTGGCCTCGATCCAATTTCCTCTATATTTGCCCCTCTATTCTATATTTCAGAGTATCCGAACAACCCAATTTTTGTACAAAGTTCTCCACTTCTAGGCCGCTGATATTCTTTTCAGAAAAGAAGGGGTTAGTCAAGGATTCTTCTTCGCTGACTCACCCTCCCAGGAGTGTACATAGGGGAAGGGGTTTGGAGCAGGTCGAAGATCCTTTAGCTCTTGGAAGTAGTTGTAACATGTATGGTCGATACCGGAGTAATCCAAAAAAGAATTTTGTCCCAAATTCTGGAGATTATGGTCTTTAGTCATTTAGATTGCTTCTGTTGTAGAGTTACAAGCCAGAAATTGGCCATACCTCATAATTTTTTTAGTCTGTTGAGTCGTGCTTAGTTCTAAATTAAATTATTGTACTGGAATAGAACTCTTCTTTATATTTTATTAGTGATCTAATGTTAATTCAAAATTATAATTGTTGTTGCTGTAGGTACTATTTCTGTTCTGATTAGTATGGGAATGGTATTTTTTTTAAATGTATTTGCATCGGTTATAACCGTTACAATTAGTGTACAATAGTGACCAAAAAAATACATTATAGTCACAATAATAACAGTGACCAAAAAATATTTTGTAACATTAATAACCGTGACAAATGTTAAATCTCTAACGGTAATTACCGTGACGAATTGTATTTTTCTCACGGTTATTACCGTTACAAAAAAATATAATTCGTAACGGTTATTACCGTTACAAATTTTTAACCACGCCCAAGCCGTAACGGTTATTACCGTGACGAAAAATAATTGTCACGGTAATAACCGTGGGTAATCGCCTATTATGGTGTAGTGCTGATTTGTGCAGACTTTTCTTCTCTTTAGAAAGTTCTTCCTTGAGTTGGTCAATAACTTTGTCTTTCTCTTCAAATGACTTGGTAGTCTCGTGTAATAAGAGCTTTATTGAAGAAAGCTCACCAGACTTACTAACATTATTTCTAACCTCAGCTAGTAGGTCGGTAAGTCTACCTATTTCACCTTTGTACTCTTTGAGTACCTTTTTAGAGGTCTGATACTTGCTACACAGTTTCCTGTAATCAGTCATCAGGTCACTGAAGGCATCTCCTAATTGCTCAAAGGTGAAGTCATCATAAGTATCAACTACAGGTTCAGTAGGTACCTGATCGGATGCCATAAAGCATACGTTTGCAGCGTCTTCTGATTGTTCGCCTTCTGAGTCGCTGGCTTCACTTTTATGCCATATGCTTGTATTGGCATATCTCCTAGATGTTGATCTCTTCAGGTTCCCTTTTTCATACCTGTTGCTCTTCTTGTTTGATGATGAGTTTGTAGGACAATCCTTCTTCATGTGTCCCTTTTTCTTGCAGCCGTAGCAGACAGCATCATCTTGATACCAGTTGTTGCTGCTGTTATTTTCTTTGGCTCTCTTCTCATGTCTCATGAATCTCTTGAATTTCCTTGCTAGGAGTGCTTGATCTTCAGCATCAGATTCACTGCTGTCTGAGTCACCTTCAGCAGCTTTTCTGTGCTGAGCCTTGAAAGCGATCGTCTTCTCCTTTGGTGCAGGCTCTTCAAAATCTTGTAGCTCCAGTTCATGAGTGAGTAGCTTACCCATGAGTACTTCGAGGGACATAGTTGTGAGGTCGTTCCCTTCAATAATTGCAGTAGACTTCGGAATCCAGTTCTTGGTAAGTGCTCGCAGGAGTTTGCGAATCTTTTCATGGTTACTGTACTCTTTGCCTAGGAAGGACAAAGGATTTACAATATCCAAGAATCTTTCGAACATTTGAGTAACTGTTTCGTTGTGCTTCATCTTGAACACCTCATACTCTTGAGTAAGTCTGCTGACTTTAGATTCTTTGACTTGAGTCGTGCCTTCATGTGTGACTTCAATTAGCTTCCACACTTCATTAGCCGTTGTGCAGATAGACACCCTGTTAAATTCAGTTCTGTCTAAAGCACAAAATAGAGCATTAATAGCACGTGCGTCAAGACTGGCCTTTTTTTTTCCTCCTCTGTATATCTGCTATGGGGTTTTTCAACTAAAATTCCATCAACATTTATACGAGGTAGCTTTTGATAGCCATCAATAACAATAGACCATAAATCAAAGTCAAGAGATTTTAAGAAGAAACTCATCCGTGTTTTCCAATAGGTATAGTTTGTACCATCAAACAGTGGAGGTCTGTTTGTGTCCTGGCCTTCACTTGTGAATTTCACAGTTGCCATGTGTTGTACTGTGATCTATATAACAGTTAATAAAATAAATAAATAATTGTACTGTTACCTTGCTTTACCTGTAACACCCGCTCTGATACCAATTGTAGGAACGAAATCATAAAGCACAATACTCTAGAGGGGGGTGAATAGAGTAGACAACGAAAAATTGCTAATTAAAAAATGTTAGCAGCAAGATCACAGAATAATAATCACAACTAAGTAAAGTAAAGGCAAAGATAAAAAAGGAAACGCAAAGACAGCGATGTATACTGGTTTCTCTCTGTTGAGGACTAATCCAGTCGGTAGAACTCTTGCTACCAGTTGAATCCACTATTGGAAAAATCGTAAGTTTTCTTACGAAGTCCTTGCAACTTCTACAACGCGAGCTTTGATACGAAGAACTCGTCCAACTTCAAATGTGAAGAGGTATTCTTCAATCAAGCCTTCTGATTACAATCTCTCAGAAACTTCTAGATCGTACCGTACTGGCAAATCGACTAGAGGATTGTAATTGGCTTGGGATCTGAAATTTAAAGCTCAAGAAAACTCTTTGGCAGACTGAAAGCTTTAGATAGAGAGAAGATTGAAAGTGAATGAGTGAGTTGAAATGATCAAAATTCTTCTCTATTTATAGGAATTCCAAAGACAGAATTTGGGCAGAATTCGGGCAGAACTCGATGAGGAAATCTCGGTCAAATCCGC
Organism: Iris pallida; assembly: GCA_029216955.1. Classification (NCBI taxonomy): domain Eukaryota; kingdom Viridiplantae; phylum Streptophyta; class Magnoliopsida; order Asparagales; family Iridaceae; genus Iris; species Iris pallida. The sequence goes on from JANAVB010003999.1 coordinate 1,638,197, forward strand.
AACTGCAGGAGGACCAAGTTCCAGAGAATTCAAAAATCAAACGACCACCAACCGAACTCTGGCCGAACTCTGGCCGAGTTCTGTCAGGGTTAGGTTCGGGTTTTAAAATCAATTTTTGGGGATTTTTGAGAACCTTTTTGAAAACCTTTTTGAAGCTTTTGTTTAAAAGAATGTTTTTCAAAACAAAGGACATTTTAAAAGTATTTTGAAAATATTTTAGAATAGCATATTTGCCAGTACGACTCAGTGTACAACGTATTCCTAGACTCAATAAAACAAAAAATACATTGCTTAAAGGAAATACAGACTCAAGCAGGCAAACATAGCTTCGGTCTTGAACTGTGTAGATAGCTGTCCTTGTTCATGTCCAAGAGTCCGATATATCCTGACTAGCTTCAAATATCCAGACAGAGTTTGATCAATTATTAAAATCAGGTTGACCATATGACCAATGGGCCAACAGCAACGACATAGCTTGCAATGCCGAGGCTTTACCCCTACCTGGGTACCTCATCGTGGTGTCGTGCCACTGTAACATGGGGCCATCCTCCCCTTTGTAGTGCTGTCTACAACTCTTTAATTACGTATACAGCATTAGGTTACCTGCCTATTTGCGGTGCTACGCCGCTATGACTTGGCATGCAAAGCCGAGGCATTACCCCTACCTGGAAACCTCATGGTGGAGTCATCCCACTGTAGCATGGAGTTTCACTCTTTGTAATGCTGCTCTACCGTGCTTCCTGTAAAGCACACCAGGCATTCACTCTGCCTGAGAACTCATTAACGCGTTTAAGCCAACCTTCCACAGGATCTATTTTTTCCGCAGAAAAATACATAGTAGACAACAGTGGTTATGGGTCCGTATCCGTTCCATGTTCCAGAGAACAAGTACCCACTGTTACCTGATAGTTTCCCAGTCAGTGATCCTCCTTTGAACCAAAAGTTAGATGCCTAGTAGATTTCTCTTTGAACTAATAGCATAAAACTTTATGGTAGGATTACAAAGACACACTATCAGAATGCCTTCAAGCCTATTTTATAAGCTGTGTCATCGACCAACTGGCGCTTGAGACCCTTTGTGAACGGATCTGCCAGGTTCTCCTGACTCCGAACATCAACCACTACAATTGCACCTCTTTTGATAAGATCGTGTACTGCCCTGTGCTTCAACCGCACAGTCCTCTTCTTTCCGTTGAAGAGCTCATTTGATGCCACCGCCGCACTCGCTGACTCTGTAGCCGTTTGACCGAATAACTTTGTCAAACTTCTTATGCCATATCTTGGGAGCTTGCTTCAAATCATACAATGATTTCACCAACTTGCAGACTTTGTCTTCAAGACCTTTGACGACAAATCCATCTGGCTGTTGCATGTAAATCTCTTCGGTCAGCTCTCCATTCAGGAATGCTGTCTTTACATCCATCTGATGTATCACCAACTTATGTATAGCTACTAGAGCGATTAACATCCTGATGGTGGTCATCCGAGCTACTGGAGCGTACGTGTCAAAGTAGTCTATTCCCTATTTCTGAGAAAATCCCTTGGCTACCAGCCTGGCCTTGAACTTGTCAATAGTTCCATCTGCCTTCATCTTCTTCTTGAAGATCCATTTACATCCGATGGGCTTTTCTCCTTCAGGTAGATCTACCAACACCCATGTGTTATTGGAGGTGATAGAGTCAAACTCGTCATTCACTGCCTCCTTCCAGAAGATAGCATCTCTGGTCTTCATCGCCTCATCATAGGTAAGCGGATCTGCTTCCACATGATAGGTGACAAAGTCATCTCCGAAATCTTTCGGTCTCCTCGCTCGCTTAGCTGACGGCTCTGCGAGTTCTGGTACAAGAGTTGTTTCATCAACAACAGCTTCTTCCTGGACTACTGGCCCATATGAGATTTCAGTCTCATTTGCACCTACATCATTTTTCGGAATATTCGAAAGAATAATGTTTTTGTCTTTTGTAAACTTGTCTTCAAAGTATTCAGCATCGCGAGATTCGATGATATGATTTGATTCAATATCAAGAAATCTCCTAGCATCACTCTTTTCGGCATACCCCAAGAAGATCGCCTTCGTAGTCCTTGTCCCTAGCTTCTGAATCTTCAGATCTGGGAGCTTCACATACGCCAGTCACCCCCACACTCGAATGACATTCAAGTTTGGTCTGACTTTGAACCAGAGTTCATAAGGAGTTACGTCCGAAGTTGCATATGGCACTCTATTTAGAAGAAAAGTGGCCGTCAATGCAGCTTCTCCCCAGTAGCATTTAGGAAGACCCACGGTTAGCAGCATTGAGTTCATCATTTCTGTCAACGTTCTGTTCTTCCTCTCCGCTACTCTGTTGGATTGAGGAGAATATGGAGCAGTAGTCTCGCATATGATTCCATGTTCTTTGCAGAACGATGCAAATTCATGAGACTTGTACTCCCCACCTCGATCACTTCTTAACCTCTTGAGTTGTTGTCCAGTCTGCCGTTCAGCTTCGGCCCTGAACTCTCTAAACTTCTCGAAGGCTTCGTCTTTAGACTTGAGCAAGTAGAACGCGTATTTTGAGAAGTCGTCGATGAAGGTTATGAAATACTTCATCCCGACCTTTGTGGAGAAATGTTTGAAGTCACAGATATCGGAGTGCACCAACTCCAGAAGATCTGTGCTTCGATTGACCCGATGAAAGGGTTTCCTTGTGATCTTCGTCTGAGCACACACTTCACACTTCTCCACCTTACCCCCACATTTGGAGATAAGTCCTAAACTAGACATTTTGTTAATTCTTTTACAATGAATATGTCCTAGTCTATTATGCCACAACTCAAGAGAATAATCAGAAAATGCAACTGCATTAATGTCATCAAACTGGTTGACAAGCTGAATTTTAAATATTCCTTCGGTTTGATAAACCTTTCCGAAGTATGTTCCTTTCTTGGACATCACCATCTGACCAGCATTGATGTCCATCCTCAAGACTGCGTTGCAGAGCAGGCTCCCAGAGATCAGGTTCTTGGCAATCGCCGGAACATGCTTCACTCCTTGAAGCGTCAGAGTGTTCCCAGAAGTGAGTTTCAGTTCCACGGTACCGATCCCCAGAACTTCAGCTTGGACTTGGTTCGCCATGACAACCTTCTCAGATATCGGCTGGTACGTGACGAACCATTCCTTGCCAGAACAGACATGGCAAGTCGCACCAGTGTCTATCCACCATTCAGAGTCAACCCCCACAGTTGTGACCTGTGCGATCATAGCAACAAAGTTAGAAACCAATGAAACCTTATTAGGCTCACATTTCTCTGATTGTTTAGGCTTAGATCTGCATTCACTCTTGTAGTGGCCTTTCTTGCCACAATTGTAACAAGTCACGTGGGACTTAGTCTTCTGTTGCTTGAATGAAGGACCCTTCACTTTCAGATTAGTGAAGTCCTTCTTCTTGGGATGAGAAGCCGCCTGCTTCCCCTTGGGATCTCTCGTCTGCACAAGATTGGCTTTAGCCAACTGTTTGGACAGAGTGTCCACCTTCTGTTGGGAACGCATCTCGTCCTCAACATGGATCTCTTGAAGTAGATCTCCCAAGCTAATGTCTAGCTTATTTATGTGCATCCTTGCATAGAAGGTACTCCATCCAGCAAGAAGTTTTGAGACGATCCCTCCGACGACAAACTTGTCGGGAAGAGGCATCTCTTCGTCTTCCAGTTTCTGACGCAGCTTCAGAAATTTCTTCACCTGTGGCAACATGGACTTTTCGTCCTCAAAGAGCAATTTGTGATATTTTTCCACCACAAACATCTTGCTCATGTTCCTGTCTTCTTCATACAGATTTTTCACCGACTCCCATATGTCTCTGGCAAGTTCCTTCTTTGAGTAGGATTCTGCCAAGGAATCCTCCATAGCATTCAGGATGAGAAGCCTGCATATGCTATTTTTTCTTCTCCATTTGGCCTGGAGTTTGGTAGCCGCGTTGATAGCGGCAGTAGATCCAGTGTCTGGAACAGAGGTTCTTCCTCCAACAGAACATGATCAACGTCTTTCAGTTGAAGAGTTAGGTAAACCTTTCTCTTCCAGACTTGATAATGCTCTCCATCAAACTTTTCCAACTTGCAGAAGTCCGATTGGAGAAGCGAAGCATTAATGTTTTCCATCTACACGGATCTTGCTTTGAGATTGTTAGTCCCGGGGCTTGATCAAAGATGGTAAAACAGATGCAACAGAGATCTACGATGATACAAAAGTCAAATAATCCGATTACAATATGGAGGAGGAAAATAGAGAAGAGAAGATCTCTCGTTCTTTCTTGCAAACGTGTTGCAATTGGGACAGAACGAGTTACAATAATCTAGAGAGAGATTAGAAGAAGACCAATGCTGGGGTGTCAAAACATCGTTGCTCAAAGCAAGATTCGCCCCACACATGAACTTGTGGAACGCTCGAAGTCACCTCTGTTCTGACTCCTCGGATGGACTTATGTGCCGCATGAGCCGCATAACTGCTGACGTGCTAAGTGCGCCAACAAAATGCCACATTACGCCCCATGAGCCCGAGTCCGAGTCCGAAAGAGAAGATCTCTCGTTATTCCTTGCAAACGTGTTGCAATTGGGACAGAACGAGTTACAATAATCTAGAGAGAGATTAGAAGAAGACCAATGCTGGGGTGTCAAAACACCGCTGCTCAAAGCAAGATTCGCTCCACACATGAACTTGTGGAACGCTCGAAGTCACCTCTGTTCTGACTCCTCGGATGGACTTATGTGCCGCATGAGCCGCATAACTGCTGACATGCTAAGTGCGCCAACAAAACGCCACATTACGCCCCATGAGCCCGAGTCCGAGTCGCTATGCCCCTTTGGGGCTTAGCTCCAAATGGAATTAATCCAAGAGAATGACAAAAGCATTAATGCTTAATCCTTTGAGCCTTATTCTTACCTCCTAGTAAAATCACCCACATGGTTCCCTCCTTAGGGTCACCACCCCATGTGTATCTCTCAACAACACACCCAAGTATATATGTTGAGATAACTCATGGTGCATTTCCGATGTGGGACTAAAATTTACAAGGCATGTTGAGAACAAGCTCTCTCCATGTAAAGATCACCAACAACATAGTACTCACATCAATTTTTTCCCACCTTTTTAATGGTGATTGGAGGCGTGCCTCCATAGAGGACTCGAACATGTGCCACTGTGTCGGAGTATCCTGTCATTTCCAATGAATTACGGCCACTGCGACTTTACCATCATGACAAAGACGTAACCACGTTGACCGGTTGGGCTCATGTTCATCCTAAAATTTATCTTTTATATATATATATATATATATATATATATATATATATATATATATATATATATTTCCAAAAGAGTCTAACTCACGTTTAACCAACCCTGGCTTGTCCATCGGCCATCTTCGTTCGAGTTTCTGATGCTTCGTAGCTGTTTAGGGAGGGAGTTATTTGTAAATTGACATGGATATGGGCACTGGTATTGGATTGGTATCTGACTCGAGTATATTGTTGATTTTTATATTAAGATTCCAACTAACAAGAAACTTAGTTGTGTTATTTTATAGGTACCGAGTACTATCTATGACTAGAATTATAAATTTGGGACAACAATGTGACTTTGTGTGACTTAGAAGAGTCGCATCGAGATGTTGACAGAGGAGAGCCAGAAAGCAACACCAACCATTAGCACAACCTTTTTTTATTTTATTTTTTTATAACTCCTTACATAATTAAATATAAAAATTAAAAATATCTAAATTTAATATATAAATATGGACCAATGACAATGGAAATGTAACTAGTGCACACGGGAGCACACAAAATGTAGAAGATCATATCTATTGATCGCATGTGTATGAATATGGTATATGATTCATATCCTATTTCTCTATACTGTGGTCGTATATATATATATATATATATATATATATATATATATATATATATATATATATATATATATATATATATATATATATATATATATATATATATATATATATATATATATATGATCGGTGGATTTGGGAGCCGACAGGAGCAACTCCAGAAACTAGGAAGTTCCAAATCCGGAGCTGCTAAAACCTCATCCGACGCACCTTTTTTCAGAGTTCTGACTACGAGTTCGTATGGTGCAAGGGTCTGGCCAGGAAGATGCAGCTTTGTGTCTACAAGCTTCTACTGGGCCGTCTTTTGACTAGGAATCGACTGAGTTCGTTTGGAGTGCCGGTTACGGATCCCAAGTGTGTACTTTGCAGTCTGGTGCATGAGTCTATTAGGCACATTTTTTTCGAGTGTGTCCTGGCATGGCAGATCTGGCTGGAGCAGAGTAGAACGTTGGGAGTGTGCGACTCCGGGAAGAGAATTGGGGACATCATTACGATGCTCCGAGGTAGCAGGGGTAGAGGGCAGGACTGGTTTCGGATCGCCAGAGTTCGTCTGGCTGCTTCAGTTTGGCATGTATGGCGGGAACGAAACCGTCGGATATTTGAGGGGCTGGTCACCCCTCCGGTAGGTATTCTCCACAACATTGAGTTTGATGTAAATGTTATGGGGAATTGATGAGTGGGAGTCCCACTTTGATTGCATGTTATAAGATTATTGTATTGTTTTGGAATTAAAATTTACTATTTTTTCATATATATATATATATATATATATATATATATATATATATATATATATATATATATATATATATATATATACTTTTCGATATGCTACTAAATAACATCTGTTTTTTACTTTTATAATATATATAATATGCTGTGGTCCTAGTTACTTATTAGTATAGATAATTTATGTTAACTATTTCAATTTTTCATATTTATTACATATCAAACTAACTACACGGACTTGGACTTCTTCTGTTTTTTATT
>JANAVB010003999.1:1650065-1718739 GCA_029216955.1 Iris pallida
TTTCTTTTAATTATGGTGGGAGTTAAAAACAGATGGCCATATTATTTCTTTCAGAATGTATTACACTCAAGCCGCTACCACAATCATTATTGCATATTTTTTTCGGTTTGGCAGTTCAGTATCGATCCATAATTTTGGTTCCATTTTTCGAGATTATTTTAATTGGTATTCGGTCAATTATTCATTGCTGTCGGTATTTGCTCACCCGTAATATCTAGAGATAACCATTGCTTGTTCTACAAAAAAAAGGATTCTTAGACAATCCTGAAAATAGGGATCCATGTATAAATTTTGAACCGGTCATAAAAATGGGGACTCTTATGTAAATTTTAGATCGATCCTAAAATGTGGGTCATTGTTTAAATTTTGGATCAATTCAGAAAACTTTTCTGAGAGCTCTTATGTAAATTTTGGATCTATCCTAAAATGGAGATCGATATATAATTTTTGGACCGATCATGTAAATCGACTTTTGTTTATTTACGAATCCTTGGTCAATGTATAAGTTGTCTAGTTTGGAGCTGGCTCTACAGATATTCTTAGAACTATATGTAAATTCTGGACCGATCCTAAAATATGGGCCGTCAATTTTGGTTCCTATGCCCATGTAGGTCAACCTTGTTCACTTTGACCCAAGAAAAAGATACTGATCGGTAAGTTATTACGCAACTTTGATTTATGCAAAGTGAACTTTGATATAATTAAACGTGTCATAGTGGACAAATTGCAACTTTGATTTATGCCCACAAGTCTATAAGGGTTGTTGGGCCTATGAAAAAGAAAAGACGAACACATTAATTGGAGTTGGGACTAACCAACCTCAGGCCTCCTATATAACTTCTTTCCCAGGCCGAGCCCTAAAAAGTATGTTTGCATAACCTTTGGGATTCAGGAAACGGATCGTGCAGTCCCAGATATTTTGTACCAGTTTTTTTTCTTATAAATAATTAACAACTCGAATAATCATACAAGTTTTAAAAATAAAAAATAATTAACAATTCCATACAGGACAGAATATCCGAGACAACAAATCTGCTCCCTTGGATTCATGCATGAGATTTTATTCTCAAAATTGAAAGTGCATGTGATTTTATATATACTAGTATATGTGAACCTATGTTGTAGTTGTACGTATTTTTATTGATTATTATTTGAAAGACTAAAAGACGTATGTTGTAATTATTTCAATCTTTATTAAGACAACTTTTTTTTTGAAGGAATTATTAAGACAACTTAGGAAGACTAAAAGATTGTTGCCTTAATTATTATAAATTTATTATTATATTAATATTATCATATTACAATATATATTATTTATACTTATCTGTAAGACTATTTAGGAAGACCAAAGAACCGTTTCCGTAATAAGTAGTTGTCGCTATTAACTTTAATGAATACTTTTAATTTGTAAACATATGCAAGAATATATTTCAAAAAGAAAATTTTACAGTGAAACAGAAGTTTTATTTATTATATAGTAGTATAGATAACAACAACGATAATCTAATAATCTATATTGCACAAATATAAAGCAAATGGTGTCCCTATCCTCCATATCTTGAACGGATCCTTTTGTGTCCATATTCATGCAACACGGTATTCGATATCCATAGTGTTACAACATGAAGATTCTCATTTTCTGGAGGCGTGTATGTTTTCTTTATATAGTTTATCGTAACCAATCGCTTCAAACGTTTTCTCCTTATTTGGCATCTGACATGACGGTTAATGTGACAGTTGACATGACAAAATTTTAAAATAAAATCAATCCTAACATTAATGTTAAAATTAATATTAACATTAGCATTAATATTAATAGGCTTAATTGCACTTTGATACCCTCAATTATTCCGCTTTTTCAAGTTGATACTTCAACTATTTTTTTTCCAACTTGATACCCTAAAAATTTTTTGGACAATAATGCCCTACCCAAAAATTAAAACTACCACTCAATCCCTCCCCCCTCCTCGCCTCCAGCGCCCCCCCCCCCCCCCCCCCTTCCGGCCACCACCCCGCCCCCGCCCCTCCCCCCGCCGCCCCGACTGCACCCTCCGCCCTCCCCCCCCCCCCCCCCTCCTGTCCCGCATGCACCCTCCCCCTCCGCCCCCCCCCCCCCCCCCCCCCCCCCCCCCGCTCCCCTCCACCCTCCGGCCACCCGCACCCCCCCTCCCGCTCCCTCCCCACCCTCTCCCGCTTGTCCTCCTTTCCCGACTCCACCATCGCTGCCGCGGGAGGGGGGGGGGGAGGTGGTCGCCGGAGAGGGAGGGGGGGGGGGGGGGGTCGCCGCCGCGGGAGGGAGGGGGGGAGGTGGTCGCCGGAGAGGGAGGGGGGGGGGGGGGGGTCGCCCGCGGGAGGGGAGGGGGAGGTGGTCGCCGGAGAGGGAAGTGAGGGAGGTGGTTGCCGGAGTGGGGGAGGGGGGGGGGGGGGGGGGGGGGGGGGGGGGGGGGGGGGGGGGGGAGAAGGAGAGAGGGAATGGATAAGCGCATTTTGGAAATTTTTAAAAATTTAGGTATCAAGTTGAAAAAAAATAATATTTGAGGTATTAAGTTGTTGAGTAAAAAAGTTTATGGTATCAACTTGAAAAAGTGGAATAGTTGTGGGTATCGAAGTACAATTAAGCCATATTAATATTAAAAAATGGGTGCCACATTATTGACACTCCTAAAATGCAGTGATAGATTCGAAAGTTGAATGAATAAATAAAAAGAGGAGTGCAGTATAACATTTTAGCAATGTCAATAACAGCACTCTAACAGAATTGGATGATTAATTTTTTTGGATCAAAATTTGTCATGTTAGTTGTCAAATAATGCTAAAGTGTCACCTCTGCTGCGACATAAAGAGAAATTGTTTGGAGAAACGGAGAGATTAATAGCTTTACTCTTAAAACAAATAAGATTTCTTCGTGAAACATGTTTTCCTACGTGTCGATCTTACTCGAAACGGAGTCATACGTGTACGATACAATGTATTATCTGAATGAATCGATGGGCTTCAAATTCTCAACCAGACAACGGTTACTATTGTCACAATCTTGTAACACGTCCGAGTCATTTGGAAATTTGCACATGCAGAGGAGTCCTACAAGCAATTTCAATCTTTTCAATTCCAGCTGAAATAATATTTAGGAAAACTAAAGCCTCTAAAATAATGGGGTTAATTAGTTGTACCCCTATGATTTGTACGTATTTTGGTAACTGTTTTCGTTGTTTCAAAAATAAAGAACATCCCCTGGCTGCTTAATTTTTCACTCATTTTCTTCTATGCACCAGAGTGTACAACTAATTAACTTTATAAATCAGAGGGGTGTACACCTAAAACTAAAGACTCATTTGGTTTGCGGAAACAAAAGTGAAGGAAATTATTTTTTTTCCATGGACAATTTTTTTTTTTTTTTCTCCGGTGACAATTTTTCTTTTCGTTATTTAAAAGAGTCAGAAATATAGTAATAATACATGCTTGTTGGGATCGGGCAGAGCCTACAAAGCGCTTTGATTCACGTGTCTAAAATTGGCCGCAACGAAAACTACGCTAACCAACTCGAAGATAACGAACCAATGTCTAACAAGAACGTCAAGCCAGATCAAACACGGTATAAGATTCGGAGATTGCGTCACATGGACAAATTTTAATCTTTATAACTTTATAAAAGATACAAGACTGAATTGCAATATGTGGAACCATTTGTCCAATGGTTCAACCCTCTCACCGAACTAAAGAAGAAAGTAGAAGATTACAACTTGAAATCACTCACTCTACTCTTAGTTATATTCCTGAACGAGGTAGTCGATTCTCTGAACAGATATTCTCTCGAACAACAAACCTTTAGAGTAAAGTATGAACATTCTCTTATATCACATGTGGACGAACAACATGAATCTCCCGTGTTGAGCCTCTGTTGTGTTCTGTCTTGTGCCTCCACCCTCAACATATAGAAACCTATTTTAGGATTTAGGAATGCTAAAATAGCCGAAACTCAAACTTGGACATCCAAATATGATCATATTAAGGATTTGATGCAGATTTGGGACCCACATTGAAATATTTGCCAACAGACGGACTCGGACCGAAATCGGTTGGGTCGTTTAATAGTTTCTCTATGACAAATCGACAGAATTCTGACAGAATTCGGAGCCCTATTCAGTAGAACTCCTCATAAGCCTTTGCAATATCCAGGCTTTCCTCCAGCACCTCGTATCGAGGCTGGACCCCAACAATATTTGAGCAGAAATAATTTTATCCTAAATTTTTATAATAAATACAGAAAATTGTGAGGGTAAGTGAATCCTTAAGATGGATGGAGGAAACTTTTTTTTTTCATTGGAATTTTTTTTCCTTCCTTCGTGTTTTTTTTTTTCGTCATTTGAATACGGAAAATAAATAATTTTTATTATATGAACCAAACGTGGCCTAAGATTGAGTAGACGGAAATGGAGATGGAGCAACGAGAACCATTTGTTTCGGAAGGATTGACAGTTGGGCCGAGGACGACATGTTTTCGTGCCTGGCGTGTTGGAAAAAATGGTTGCTAACCCAAAAAGGACCAATAATTTGTCGACTTGTACGTGAAGTGCGACTCGGATGGATTGGCATTGTCAAGATGGCGTTAGGTGGCTGCAGCAAGCGATCGAGACCAAGAATATCAATCTGCCTACCAAGTTTGTATAGTGCAGACAAGGGAGGACCGTACGCAACTTCCGAAGAGGAGGAAGTCGATACGGTCCTCTTTTTTCTGCACATTACTATCTTGTACTTATTTGAAAATATCCGTATCCGAAATTTTTTCATATCTAAGTCCGCATTGGAAAGCTTCATTTTAATCAGCACTCGTTCTATCACGAAGGCTCATTTTAATTAGCAATTGTTCTATCAGGAGTAGTTCCTTGTTCGGCTTAATTTTGGTTCGAAGAAATATTATATGTTACCCCAAGTTCAGTTTGCGGAATCAGAATCTTTCTGTATTTGGATGTCAAAGAAAAGAAACATGATTTTCTTCATATTTCTGTACTATAGGGGAACAATTGAGCTCATGTAGAATGCATGAATAACATAGATGGATCAACTAAGGATATCGTAGCCGAGAAAACTACAGAACAAAATTATTTTATGTGCTGAACATATCGTGCATCTTCAATGTCAACCGTTATATAGAATAATTTCTCTAAACTACAGGACAATGCATTACTGTCACAGTAAAAACTGCAAAAAATGCTCAAGATGGAATACCAATATATCCCTTCCTAATTTCATCAAGGGAACCATTTCCATTTCTTTTAATCGACTGCTTACATATTCCTTTGTACATTTTCAATCACATTTTACAAATTTTAGTGTACTAAAATCATGTGTGTATACGTACCATCTAACGAATAAAGAATGTGAACTTCTTCAGCTAATGAATTTACCAAGTCTAGCATAATTTAATCAGGGATATCGTTCCCACAAGGAGCAGTCGTGCCGGGAACAAGAACACTATGAACATGGGAAGGTTACGGGAAGCAAACATCCTCCAGCACCGTTTCAAGGTTTCCCTCCCCCCATTGAGCACCCCCACAAAACTGAAGTGATGCCGGGATGGGCCCGCCAGCGTGACGCGCTGGCCTAGGGCGGCGGCGGACGACTGCATGCCGTCCGTAGCCACGATAGGCCACCACAGGAGGTGCCTGCGCTCCCTCTTGGCCCTCCTGACTAGCCTCACCTCCTGGCGGAACACACGGCGCACGGACCTCACGTAGGACTGTATGTCGTGGTCCCTGTAGATGGTCCCTTCGGAGCCATAGGCCGACCGGTCGCTCAGGATCTCGAGAGGGTGGGGGGTGTTGAGGAACGCGGTCCTCGCTGCTTGCAGAAGCCTCACTGGGTCGTCCGACGAGTGGTCCAGAAGGTAGAGGCCACTCCCCGGAGGGAGAAAATCATGGTATGGTGAGAACTTCTCTTCTGGCTGTAATATCAATAGCTTCCCCATAGGAGCATACAACAGTTTCTGTAGAGGACATGAAGAGCATTAGAGTTCAACCTCAATCTGTTTGAATCTCAAATCATTACAATTACGCCTTTGGCAAATAGAGAGAACAAAATTTTACATTGTTGGATTAGTAGCACCGTTATGTGTTCAAAAATGTTATGAAATTGACACGCCTAACCTAGTTCACGGACATTCTTTGCTCATTATCAGACAATCACTTATTCACAAACCTCGTGTGGGGCTAATTGTTTTCATTTGTCATCTCTTGGAAAATCCTTTTTGTTCCGCTTAGCCCTATTCCCCTCTAGGGGTATTTTAGTGATAGGTTCTATAGGAACTGGACGATTACCTAGTTACAAACTCTTATGTTCCTTTCATTAAGGTATTTCCGAACAGGTTCCTGGATGACAAGCCTCTTCACCCCTCAAAGTTCAATAAAATAAACTTGTAATACATATTTTATTATTTTTGGTTGAATTAAATGACTAAATCTTACTTCTAAGATTATATAACAAATTGTTAACCCTAATATCCAACAAGCAACATGCAACATATATGGGTTTGGCTATCAGGCTATGAGATTAGAAACACTTGACAATTAGGAAGTCCATTTCTACTTCACATCAAGAATTATCATATTTATGTCAAAAGGAAGGTGTTTAACGACAACAATTCCTACCTGGTGATTGAGGCATGGATGATTACGGAAATTCCCGTTGACAGCTTTAAGAATCGTTGCCACATTGTCAGGATAGTTGCAGGAGAAAGCCCGGGGGACGATATCTCTGTGCATTGTAATGGCCTGGACATGACTCTCGGGCAAACCTAGCTTCTGAAGCAAGTAGTCCCCTCCACACAGGATGGTCGGGGAACCGAATGTTATCACAGGCAGCAAGGACGAGAGCGGTGCTTCCCCTCTTATCAGCAGCATGAGATTCACGAGCAGCGAGAGGCTTCCACCTAGAGAGTGGCCAGTGAAACGGAGAGTAGCATAGCTGCCCCGAGACTCCAAGTGAGCTCGAACTTCTGGCAACATCTGTTGATATATCCCCTTGGCAGCCTCATAGATGCCTCTGTGCACCAATACATCCATTCCCTAGATTACAAACAGAAGAAATCTTACATAAATTCCTTTGTTTAGTAGAACACTTATCCTTTGAACTTTATCTTCAAATTGTAAGTTCAGTGTGAGTGTAAGTAACAATATTCATTTAAAACCAACCTATTGTTGTGTGGCAGTAGCGCAATAATTGAATGAATTTCCTACATTATGGTTAACTGACCAAAGCTAGCTTAAATAACTTTCGAGTATATAGGAGCTATATTGGTGTCAACTGAATCTCAAGGTTCGCAGTATCGGTATCGGAATCAGTATCGGATTATTCCTATGATTATCGGAATCGGCAGTTTCGGATTGGAGTATCAGATTTTTTGGTATCGAAAAGCAAATAATTATTAATATTTTAGAAAATATATTTTAGACATTTAGGCATAATTTTACGTATTTCAAGTGTTATTTCTTAGTAGTTTTGAAATTGAATGAAGTAGTAGTCATCTTTGCCGATTAATTTACATGCGATAAATAAGTTTTCTTCTTCTATATGCTTTTACAACCTTACTATGCTTTTACATCCTTGCTAATTGGTCTTTTTCGTTTAATTCTCTGTCAAATTGACCGAAAAAGAGACCCCCAATGTCGGTATCGGTCAATATTGGGCGGTATAGGATCGGGACATGCCAAACCGTATCGGTATCGTCCGATACTGCAAACTATGCAATTGATGCAGCTCAAAGATTTCAAGACAGTTTCATACCTCGAATTGGATGGGCTCAAATAGAAGATTTGCTTGCCAAGACGCAATTGACTCGGAACCCTGCACACATTGTGAGATGTTGAGATGTTTAGCTTCAATTCAAACTTCCACTATAAACATCAAATGCGCCTGCACCAAACCAATGCATAATACTCTATAAATTTCAAGATTTGGAATAGGTAACCTGAATAACAAAGTATCTAGTACTGCTTTTGTCATCGTCGCATATAAACCACTCGCACGGGGTCGACTGTGCCGAATTCAAGTCCTTGGCGACGGCCTCCTTCATCTCCTTCTTCCCAGCAACCACTGCGGTGACAGAGTTCGTCGTGGCAACGAAAGATGCCACGTCAGAGCTTGAGATCCTTTCCTGATTGCCGCTAGGACAATCAAGCCCTGCCCGATCCGTCTCCGCATTCCGATTTCGGAACGGAAGAATACTTCTCGTCTGAGAATGCAGATAAGAGGCAGCAGAAGCGGCAATGTCATAGACGGCAGACCGGTTTAGTCCATTCTCGCTCGACTTTCCATCCTCCTCTGCTTCCGGCGCGGGTTCATTTTGCTTCATATCCTTCTCAGGCAACTGCCCCTTCTCAGCATTCGTAGACTGTGCTTTCTTTTCCAACGACGAGGTCACGAATCGGAGTCCATGGTGTTTTAGTAAACTAACCGGCTGGAACCAAAACAACCCTGAGATTAAACTTTCACTCAAGATTTCTTTTTCTTTAAGAAAATTGATTTTTTTTATAACTGAAATAGAAATAGGCAGATGAGTTTTAGGTGGGCATTCAATGAATAGTTGGTGATTCCAACCATACAATTGAAACTTCCGAACTTTAGGTTTGTATGTGAGACCTACTTATTGATGAAGACCTAATTTTTCTAACCAATAAACATCATTTCAAAAGTGACCTAAAAAACCAGAATTTTCTTTTACAATTTCTATTCCTTTTTTTTTTACAACTACATTGATGCCAACAAATTTTTCTTCCAGTTAGTCTTTACAAAGTACCAAATTCAACAGCATAAACAAAAATTTCTAATAAAGACGCAAACTTTCCCCTTAGATTCAAAGAACTATATTGTTCCTAACCACACCCAAACTAAAAATTGCTTCAACATTACTTTAAAAAGAAGCCAAATTGAACAATTCGCCTAAAAATTTCCATAAAGATTCAAACTTTTTTCCAGGCTCCAAAAAAACTCAATTGAGGAAAAAAAAAAGTGAGGGCAAACCTTGATTTTGGGAATGTTATATGCGAGAATGCCGAGATAGGACAGCTTCGCGTAGACCTCCAGCTCCACCATCGACACCCTCCTCAGCAGCTTGGAGAACTTGCTCCTGTCGAAGTCCAGGCTTTCCTCCTCCTCCTCCGGCCCTTCCGGATCGCCTCCTCCGCCGAAGCCGCACCCCTCCCCGCAGCATCCGGGACACGTGTCGGACGCGTCGTCCTTCTCGGCCTCTTCCTGCCTGTCCTTGGCCCAGAGGGAGTTCACTCTGAGGATCTTCAGCACCCAGCTCCCCTTCCTCCTCCCGTCGGCGGTCGCCGCCGCGTCAGAGGGGTCCGCACGAGGAGCCGCCGAGGCGGCGACGTGGAGCGCCGGCGACGGAAGCTGGTGGTGGTGGCCGACGGTGGCCATGGGCGGCGGAGGGAGTCCGCGTGTGAAGAAGCGGAGCGCGTCCATTGCTTTCTCGAGAGAGTCTTCAGCGTTTCTTTAGCGGTTGGTTATAAGAGAAGGGAGGGGAGGGAGGAGTTGAGTTCCTGAAAGAAAGGGGAGAGTTTTGAGGAAATAGTAAAATGAAATGAAAGGGTTTGGAATTTGGAACTCTTTTGAGGGAATTATATAGAGTAGGTTGGTTTGCCACACTTTTGGGACATGTCCCATGCCGTCTTTTATTGGCAAAGGTGTCCTTTAATAATTAATACTCTATTAGCTAAGTCAATCTTGTTGTAGCTAGACATTATTATAACGGGACTGCTATTTGGCCCGCGGGCGGGCCAGCCCGCCCGCCATGTGGCCCTCTCCCATTGGCCAGTCAATGGCGCGGGCTCCATGCTAACAGGAGGGGCCAATGGGAGAGTGCCACGCAGGCGGACGGGCTGGCCCGCCTGCGGGCAAGAAAGCATTTCCGTTATTATAATAGTAGACTTCCTAAAATTAGTGGTGGGTGAGTATTTTGAATTGAGAACCAAAATAAACCAAATCGAATAAGAGATTCGATTCGATTATAAATAAATAAATAAATTTAAATTTGTGCTCTTTGAATAAAACTTTTATAATTAGTAATTACTTTTAAATTTATACACATTTTATGAATTTTTTAAATATATTTTATGTATATTTTGAAAAATAGTTCTATGTAGTTTTAATAATTTAACAATAAGTTCAATTTGGGTCTAATTTTAAAATATAACAAACTTATGTATTAAAATTAAAAAAATAGTAATATAATTTAACCAGAATTTAAACTTTAGGTCCGACCTATTAAATAATAATAATAGTTCAGCTAAACAAATCGAATAAACAAAATTGATTATCGGTACGGTTCAGTTTTGAGTTTTTAGAATTTTGATTTATTTAATTTTGACTATTTTGATTTGATTGAACCGAATAAACCGAAAGCTTAAGCCTAAATAAAACAAACAAAAGATTGAAGTTAAACTATTTTGATATTTTACCAAGTTTCAATGGACTCTTGGTTGTAAGAGACTTTTTGGGATTGACTTCTCCTCAGACATTTTGTTTCTTTGATGTGGATGATAAAAGTGAAAACTATAAAATCAAATAAGTTGCATTTTCTTTAGAAGTGTAAATTTTAAAAATCTTTTGGTGAACCATGAAAGTGGTCTATGGATATATCCCACCCGGGTTGCAAATTGCTAAAAGTCCACATTTTAATTCAATGCCAGTGGAAGTCCACATTTAGTTGTTTTTATTTAATTTTACACATTTTTATTGTTAAACAAATATCGAAAGTGGATTTTAAAAGTCCACTTTTAATAAGTGTATTGTTTCCAGTAATTAAATAGTATAAGCAAAGTGAAAAAGGATTTTAAAAGGCTAGATTGAATAAATGAAGAACTACGAGACATGTTGGATTATCAAAAGTTAGATTAATAACTTATGAAAGTGGTTTAATATGAAATAAGTAAGTGAAAAAGGAATTGTTAGTCAACTAATTTCTGAATATTGAAGAAAAAACGGTTGAGAAAACGAACAAGAAACGTTTATTTTCAAGGACATGCCACATGTCACGAGCTCACGGTCTCTAATTTCTTCTCTTCTCTTCTCTCCCTTGATCAAATAAGTCAAGCCTACTCTTGCGTATTTCCTTGCGTGCGAGAAAAGAGGAAAATTGCGGTATGGTGTGCCGCGGAGAAGTTTACAGTATTAGCTTTGTTCTTGGCCACACAATTGTCGACATATCGGTATGCGTCACCAAAGGCTGGACAAATCAAGCATAAGAAATTTCCATAGGCCGGTTGTTAGTTAGACTTACCGTCAGTATTTTAAAAATGGGACCGGTGGTTGACCCGACCAAGACACTAGGTTGGGTCAAATTAGTTTAACCAGTGGTTCAACCGCTGGATTAATCTAAGTGGTCCAAACTAATTTCTTATGAACATTATTTTTTATTTGCAAAAATACTAATTTTAAAAAATATCGGGTCAATATTGAATCGGACCGGAAAAACAACCTGTTTAAGTGGTCCAAATTAATTCCTTATGAAAAATACTAATTTTTAAAAAACGCCGGGTCAATACTGAACCGGACCGAAAAAACAACCGGTTCACGGGTGAAGTGGTTGAACCGGCCGGTCCGATTTTTAAAACACTGCTTACCATTATCATTTGCGTACATTGGTATGTGTACATATCAGCCAAGTAATTTCACCAGACGTCGAAAGTTTGGAATACAGAAAACTTCACCTAACCGAATGAAATTTCCTCAATTTGTGCCAAACAGAATATGTTTGGAGATATTATGAAAAAAAGGGATCATGCGCTAGTGATACTAGCGCCAAACAATAGAAAAAAAAATTTGTTTGGCACCAGTGACACTGGCGGCAAATTTTTCTTAAAAAATAATAAAAAATCTCGACGCCAGTGACATTGGAGCCAAATATAAAAAATATATAAAATAATATTAGTTTGGTGCCAATGACACTCACGCCGTGTTTCTTAAAGAAGAACAAAAGAAATGACGTGATTCTGCAAACATAAAATTTTCTATAATGATAATATTTTTACTTAAATTATATAAAATGAAATAAGTTTCAAAACATTTAGAAGAAAGAAATGTTCCCTCAGTGGCGGAAATTGAATGGATATTATCCATATTATCTATATCATAATTTTAAATAAATATTTTTGATTTATTATCATCCATATTATATTTTCTATGATACTACTAATAGATGATTTGTTATTATCTTTAAAATTTGTTATTATCTTTAAATAAAATTACCGTGTCACGTCAAATAAATATTTTGACAAATACATTTATAAAGAGAAATCAAAAATAAAATATTATATTAAATCAAACTAATTTTATGTATGTTATTTAAATAAAATTAATTTTATGTATAGAAAATAATAAATTTTTATTTGATATTCCCATTTAATTTAATTTATAGATAATAACAAATCATCTTTTTTTTTTTTTTGAGGGTGATAATAACAAATCATCTATTAGTAATATCACAGAAAATATAATATGGATAAAATAAATTAAAAATATTTATTTAAAAATATAATATGGATAATATCCATTCAATTTTGCCACCGGGGACGTTTCTTTCTTCTAAATGTTTTCAAACTTATTTCATTTTATGTAATTTAAGTAAAAATATTATCATTATGGAAAATTTTTTGTTTGTAGAATCACGTCATTTCTTTCGTTTTGTTTTATTTTTATGAAATCCGACGCTAGTGTCACTGATGCCAAACTAATATTTTTTTATTTTTCTTTATTTTTGGCACCAGTGTCATGCGTCGAGAATTTTTATTTGTTATTATTCTTAAATAAATATCTGGCGCCAGTGCCACTGGCGCCAAACAACTTTTTTTAATTTGTTTACTTTTGGCTCCAGTGTCACTGACGTCTGATCCATTTTTTTTCGTAATATCTCCAAACAAACCATGTTTGGCCCAAATTTAGAGAATTTCATCACGTTGTATGAAATTTTCTGTTTGGAATATTTTACGTAAATGTCAAGGCCGGTTCATTGGGCTGGATTATCTTATCCGAAACAAATTTTGCTTGTCCCTTGATCCTTATTGTAGGTCGATCTTGGAGGGTCATCCGTGCCCCTGACCTCTATTGGATCACGCTGAGCTTGGGGCAACCCTAAGTAGATAGAGGTTGCCCTAAGTAGGGGGTTTGTACTAGTCCGAAATCTTGTCTGGCTTACTCCAGGACGGGCCTGAATGTCAGCCATGTTTATTTCACGTTAATGACCAAATTAATGTTGGACTATCTACGAGTGACCTAGTAAACTGGAAGCTACATTAATACATCGATAAATACGTAATTTACAATATATTTACAATATATTAACATTAATACATCGATAAATACGTAATTTACAATATATAAGATTTTGTTAACGTGTATCCTTAGGGCATACATTAATACATCGATAAATACATAATTTACAATATATTAACATGTCTTCTTTGGGTTCTAGAGGTGGCCGTGGTTCGGGGCATGATGGATTACGGTCCAGGACCCAAAGACCAGGGGCAACTCTGAGCAAGTGCACCGAGTGCACCGTTCCGTCCTCCATATTTACAGGTGCCCCAAAATTAAGATGTAAGTTATTAGTTATAAAAACATAATTATGGTGTAATGGTTAACATAAAATAAGTGTGGTATAGTGATTAACATATTAGTCTTGCACTCTAGAGGTCCTTAAATCAAATATTGGTGATAAGATTTTTTTTTTTTTTTACATTATATATGTTGGTCTATTTTGAAAGTTCGTCTTTGGCTCCCATGAGTTCAGGGCCGTTGGTCCTGCCAAAGACTAAAGGAACACCCACGTAGTTGTGTCTAACCATGATGTAATATGAGCTACCTTAACTCAAACTTAGACTTAACACTAGATGTCCTTAGTTTCAATCTAGTCGGCAATAAATTTTTTTTGTTATATTTACATTTGTTTTAGTTTTTTTTTTTTTTTTTTCACATTATGTATGGAGACACATTTCCAAAGTTGATCTCAGTTCTCTATGAGCTCAATATCGACCCTATAGGATTCTTAGTAGTTCTAACTTGTGTAGGTTATAAGAGAGATCTTGCTTTCAGGTCAACATACGCACAAGATAAGACATGTATTTTGCATGAAATATTCTTACTAGCACATAAAATAAAGGGTAATATCTTACTTAAAATATGCAGTTGTTAATGTAAAAATTATATATTCATCAATGTGCAGGTATAAGTATCCATATAAATATATATTTATCATTATCATGTATTCTTAGATCACATGTTAACATAACTCTATATAAATGGACAAATTTTAGTAAAATGTATACGTTAAAATTCTTGGTTGTGCACCATTTTGCTTTGAGAATTTGACTTCAGAAATTGTGTTCTTATTATTTTGGATGCACGACCCAATACTTAATACGAAAATTACAACAAGAGAAAGGTTTTATCCAAAAAATTAGGGTATAGTATTTGAATGTTTTTCTTCCACTCAGCCAGTACATTATAATCATTTAAGCACCTAGTACCATGGGCGGAGCTAGGATTCTAGGCTAGATTAGGTCGGAAGGGCTGGCCATGAATAAACTTATATAAAAAAAAAATTAACATATGAAAAAAAACCAAAAATATTTTTTAGAGGGCCGGAGCCCACCTCAGCCTCTGGTAGCTCCGCCGGTGCCTAGTACATTATTACTAAATTAGAATTAGGTCCACCAAAGGATACACCCTTTAAGGCTGCGTTTGGTTTGCATAATTAGGACCTTAGGAATTTTTTTTTAATTTATTTATTTTAGATGCCCAAGAAAATGAACAGAAAAAAAAATTGATTTCCGAGAAAAAAAAGGGAGGAAAATGGTTCTTATACTCATCTCATGGATTCATTTTTTAACTCCCAATTGTTCACTTTTTCTTTCAATTTTCAATCATTTTCAAAAAAAAAACTATAATTTTCAAAAAACAAAAAAGAAATAACAAATAATTGATTTTCTTTCCGCAAACCAAACAAGACCAAATGAATATTTTGGACTTTCCCAAGTCTACAATGAATGACTGCTCCAAAATCCAACAAAATTTTCTAATAGTTGTCTTTTTGGCCTCGTTTGATTTGCATAATAAGGATCTTGGTAAAAAAAAGTCATTTATATTTTGTATTTAGATGTCAAAGAAAATGAACATAAAACAAAATTGATTCCTAAGAGTACGAAAAATAAGAAAGAAAATAATTTCTCCATCAACTCAAGTATTTACTTTCCCTTTAATTTTTTTTTTCAAACACCAAAAAAAAATGATTGGAATTATAACTTTTTCTAAGAAAAGAAAAGAGCAAATAATCAATTTCCTTTCTTTTATTTTTTTAAGATAAACTTGAAATTTATAAACTGAAAGAGTTTGGACATTCCATATCAAACTTGATATGGCCTGATATACATAATGGTGCGATAGCATAAATAATAGAAGGTTTTTTTAGGGGCACCACCACTTCTACTAGGGGGCAGTCCAAATTTTTTTGAAAAAATTACAAATTTGTCATAGGTTTTTGTTACTAGGGGGCAGCCCAAAATTGACTATAAAAGCCAAACTTCTTTTATTTCTTCTCTTCCTCCACTCTTTACCTCTCTTCCTCCACTTTTTTTTTCTCCTCCTCATAGAAACCTAGAATTAACCTAACCTAGGTGAAATTGTTCCCCACCTAAATTTGTTAAAGATAATAGTGTCAATCACTTCTCCCATTTATTTCTAAGTCGTCGAATTTATTTTTGTGTAATATTTTAACCTAAATTTTACATAATAAAAGTTGAATTTTGTGTTTAATGTAGAAAGAAATAGAAAATGGAACAACCCGGACCATCAAATGCTGGATACTCTCCTCCCACAACGTCCGAAGAACAATTTGATGCATCGGAAGGCCTCGTGGTAACTACACTTTAACTTTATTTCGGATGGAAAATCGGGTTCTGACACAGAGGACTGCCACTTCTCTGGCAGTCCCTCTCATGGATTTGGACTGCCAGGGATGTGGCAGTCCTATATATGTGAGGGACTGCCACATATGTGGCAGTCCTATAGATGTGGCAGTCCTTTTGACTTTTAACTTCTATTGCAGGAGTTGCGATCTTCCGATGTTGCCGTACATGCTCCAATTGTAACCGATGTAGGGCATTTATTTTGGACAGATCTTTCGTTTCAATCAAGCGACGATGCGGTACAATGGTGTCGAGAAATTGGACGGACCACAGAGTGTCTAACCTATGTACTATAGGTCTGATCGGGGATCACTTTGTTATACTAAAGATGATCGCTCATTCTCTGATTCCTCCACCTTCAACAGTTTGGCACAAAAGAGCACCGGTCGAAGCCGTCGCTTGGACCACACCTTTCGTTGACCAGATCAACCATTGTAAGAAGTTTTTGAAGATTGAGGAGCCAAGAGACTTACCTGCTGACCACTACGACGTCGAAATCGACTAAGTATATATATATTTACAGTTTGACATTTTGTATATGGAGGACCACTTTTGTATACAGTGAAATATGAAGTCCAGTAATATATATGGAGTAAATTTTGTATACAGTGAAATATAAAGTTCAGTATGTTATACGTGTCTACCTGTGTGCTATCTATGTTATATGTGTCTACCTGTGTGCTATTTATGTGTTTACATGTGTGCTATCTGTGTTATATGTGTTTACCTGTGTGCAAGTATGTGTGGCAAAATATACCAATTTGTTAAAGTATCAGATCCAGTATCAGGACTGCCACCCCCCCTGGCAGTCCTACATTGAATTAGGACTGCCAGGGTGCTAGCAGTCCTAATTGAAAGTTGTTGTTATATAAATGGCCATTCTCCGTTGTTTTAGCACGGAGAATGACCATTCTCCATGTAATTTAGCACGAAGAATGGTCATTCCAGTGTTAAAACGCAGGAGAATGACCATTCTCCGTGTAAATTAACACGGAGAATGACATTCTCCGTGTTTCTAACACGGAGGATGACATGCGTTTTAACACTGGAATGACCATTCTCCGTGTAAATTAAGACGGAGAATGTCCATTCTCCGTGTTAGAAACACGAAGAATTCCAGAAACACGGAGAATGCCATTCTCCGTGTTAATTTACACGGAGAATGGTTATTCAACTGCATTTTATGGTCAGTTGAAACTTTGGAGGGCCATAACTTTTGACTGGAAGGTAGAAACGAGGTCCGGTTTGTCGCAAAATGAGCGTATTTTCGAGGAGCCTGAGATTAACGGTTTTGTCTTTAGATGGCCTTCCGAAATTATAGAATCGCAAAAAAATGATGTTTGGACCTCCGTTTTAGCACTTTTGTCGAAATTTTAGAATCGCAAACAAATATTAATTCAATAATATGTAGTTGAAACTTGTTGTAACAACAAGTTTTAATTAGGACTGCCAGCACTCTGGCAGTCCTCCTTTTGTATAGGACTGCCAGGGGGTGGCAGTCCTAATTGAAACTCTCTGTGACAGAGAATTTCACTTTCAAACTCTCATCACAGAGAGTTATAAATATGACTGCCAACCCCCTGGCAGTCCTATACAAAAGGAGGACTGCCGGGGGGGGGGGGTGGCAGTCCTCTGATACTAAATCAAGAATATTAGGAATTGGCCAACAACTTAAGTTTCCAAACGTAAATAACAACTACATATTAGACAACTACATATCCAACATGTACGTAAATAACAACTACATATCAGGCAACTACATATCCAACATGTACATAAATAACAACATAAATCACAACTACATATCAGACAAAATATCCAACTTTAAAAAAATAACATAAGCGTCAACTACATATCATTCAAAAGTCTGCCCAACAACTTAAGTTTCCAACAACAAATATATTCTTCAAGTTTCAAACAACAAAAACATCTTTACAAAAATATCCAGATTACATCAAACTAATGATCATTCCACATCCAACTACATATCATGTTGGGCCTTTGAACGAGACTCCCTATTATTCATGAAGGAGAATTCGACCACGTCATCGATGCGATCATAGCATGTGATCATGCCATGAAATAAAGAAACTTGTTGGATGGCACGACTCCCCTCGCGCAAATTCCGGTATGGATCCCAAAATATCTGTAGGAAAATAGTTAATAAATAATGCAAACTAAAATAGAACTGTTAATAAATAATGCAAACTAAAATAGAACTGTTACCCCCTATTCCCCACCCCCAGACCACAACTAAAACTGAGTACAGTAGGACTGCCAGGCATGTGGCAGTCCAATTGCACACAAGGACTGCCGCAGTCCTGGCAGTCCTCTATTGAAAGAGGACTGCAAGGACTCTGGCAGTCCTTGTTTACATGTGGACTGCCACATGCTTGGCAGTCCTACTGTATTCAGGGCCAACAGACAAACGACTCGCTAGTTTGTCGTTTTCTAGGGTTAGGGTTTGAAAAAAATTATGGGTTTGTCATGTTCGAAAATGCCATTCATAAATCCTAAAGACATTCTAAACCTAAATTATCAAAAGTTTTTAGACAATTAAAACTATTATAGGGTTTCGAATAGAATGTAGAAAATTATAGAAGAAATTAGGGAAGAACGTACGTAGAATCCGATTTCTTCGACTTGCGTGTCATCTCGTCGAATATAGGAGTGTTCTTGAAAGAAATTTGGTGGAGGAATTAGGATTAGAGTGGTGGAGGAGAAGAGACTAGGGTTTTGGGAGAGGGAGAGAGAGCTCTCTTTTTTTCTTTTGGAGGAGAGAGAGAGTGTCACGACCCGATCCCAAATAATTGGGTCAAACCGGATCATGTCCAGCCTGCACCGTTGTTGAAACGGCGACAGTAAGCTGTATCCACTATTGCAGGTAATCACAACAACATCTAAATATTTGTCACAACTCAATATTCGGAAATTTAAAACTTTATTAAACATTTGAAAAGTACACTGGAATTAGAAAGACTGAAAAAAATTGCTGAAATTCAAATAACAAAATTTTAAAACAACAAAAGTGAAAACAGGAAAATCTAGCTAGCGTTCGGCTCATCGGCCTCAGGTCCTGCGTACTCCAAAGGGGACTCTGGCAACACCACAGGGTACAGAATCGGGTCATAATAGCTGTTGTATAACAGCTCAGCATCCTCAATATCCCCTAAAAAATGTTATCTCCAGTCAGAAGGGAGCAAAGTACAATTCATGATAATCTAACAATTAAAATAATAATAGAATCATGCACTTTTAAACAATTTGAAAATAAATAGTTCTCCAGCAGTTAAATATTGTGATGTGAATAGGCAATAAATATGACCGGCTTGGGTTGTACAGTTGTATCCTATTGAGACGATATGGCTTATCCCCGTGTGTATGAGGGGTAAGCTAATACAGTTCTAAGTTATTACTTTGGATGTGGTCATAATCATTACACTATTCTTCCAGTACCCAACAGTCAATCAGTCAGTGTAGCCTCCCTTCCCGAAAATTTTCGGAATATTTTTTATTATTTTTATTTGATTTAAATGAGGATTTTAGAAATTTTATAAATATTTATTTAGTTAAATATTACGGTAGATGATTTTAGCCATGGTTGAGTTTTAAAGTACTAGACGACTAGGATTTGTAGCACGGGAGATGTAGCAGTGTACCTTGACTAGTGTATTAGCCATGCCCGGGGAGACTTAGCCATAGGGATGTCCTAATTAGGAAAACCAGGCCAAGTTATAGCATGACCATTATAAATAAGTTAATTAATTTTATTATATTTATTGACTTGTAGGAGACACGTTTGTGTCGATTTAGCCGAGCTGAGCCTGAACCGAATCCAAGCCTATGTGGGCACGTAGTGAGACCAGGGACAGACATGTAGTCATATTTTATGTATGTACAGATTTTTCCTAAATTATTTTAGGTGTTGAGGTACACTTTTAACTATTTGAATATTTGTACAAAATTGGTATTTTTATTATTAAATATTGTTTACAATGTTTGTATAATTTTCTGGACCCAGACAAAGGTGAATGGAATAGATTCACCAAACCACCATTAATTATTTTATTATTATTTTATTAATTTGTGGTGATTAAATAAATATGTTTATTACTACTAAATATTATTATATTGGTTAAATGAGTATTTTTATGTGTATATATATATAGATATATATGTCTATATATATAAATATGAGGTACATATATATAAATAGATAGGTGTAAATATAGATATATATGTGTGTATGAGTATATATATATATATAAATTTATATTATATATGTGTACATGTATATATATATAAATAAATATATATTATATGTGGGTAAGGGTATGTATATATAATTATATATATGTATTTAGGTGTATATGTGTATTTGTATATATATAAATATATATTATAAATATATATATAAGGTGTGTATATATATATACATATATACATGTATATAGGAGTATATTCATATAAATATTTATATGTATATATAAATATACATATACATAAAAAAAATATACATATATGTATATGTATATATATATTGATTTAGGGCTATAGTATTAATAAGGGGTAATTCCAGCCCAAACAACTAACCCAACAGCCCAAGGCCCAAGCCATCCTCGGCCCACAAAGAGCTAAAGCCCTCAGCCTTAATTCCTTAGCTACTCGGCCAAAGACCCGAGCCCCCTCCTGTGTAACACGCGTATCCTATATATACAAAGACGAACAGCAGCAAACCGAAAACCCTAACTCTATCCCACGCGATGCCGACCTTAACACGTGGGAGCACCCCGCACGCGCGAGCGTGCCGCCCTGGGCCGCCGCCGGCAGCGTGGCCACGAGAGCGCAACCAGGCGCACAGCTACAGCGGCAACAACAACTGTTGCACTGCACAGGGCCAACTTTATAGGTAATTTTCTCTCTTTTCTCTCGAACCATGAATTCCTACTAGAAGCCTACATGACCCTCTTCAAACCCTAGCAATTAGATTTAAGAATAGTTAACCAGGTTGCTCGTGAAATCGACGTGAAGTCGATGGAAAATCTGTCCAAAACAGGACACTTAATCCAGTCCAAACACCTATGTTCGGGGATCGATTCCGATCGATCTTCTAACAGTTTAGAAATTGTATTTGAATACAGTTGTAGACAACATATAGGACTCCCCAACCCAATTTGCAGAAGTCGATCTCATCGACTATGCGCCGAGAAATCGGATTCCAAAGTTTTCCAAAAACCTGTTTTAAAAACTAGAAAAAAACTTTCCACACGACGTGCGTCCCGCCAATCCGGACGACGTGGTCGCGAGCCGAAAGCATCGAAAGCTGCGTAACGGCTTCGTGGTCGTGTGGGCTTTGACGAAATTCAAATTGGTCGCGTGTGCGCGACGAATTTGATGCGTATCCGTCGAAATTCACCGTATCGTGCACGTTGCAAATTTCTCAATTACTTTGTGCACGCTCGTCAGATCGAGGCGAAACTTGCGCCATCAGGACCGTATCATTTTTCTGGTCCTGTATGACAAGTTTGGTCCGATTCTGAGACCGTTGATAAAATCACCGTTTTGTGGGCCCTACGGTCCCACTAAACGGGAGATTTTGTGCACAGCCCGCCGGAATCCAACTTTGGACATACGGTTGGGTTCGTATCAGAAAACCGGATCCGTAGACATGTAGTTTGACGACTTTAGAGACCATTGACTCTGGCACGCTTTTTGGTGCAAAGCGGGTCCAACGACGGACATCGTTTTTGCCCGAAATTATCGTTTTTCTTCTGTGTCCAGAATTGGACTTAAGGACAGGCAATCCTAGCTAATTTGACTATTCTGAGACTGTTGGCGATGTTTATTTCAGCTTTCGGAGATAGTTGTGAGGACTTGGACTTCATGGCTTAGCAGTTGACTGTATTTTGTTGGATCCGTGTGTAACCTCCAGACAAGTATACCTTGTCTTTCTATACAGCTTTATTTTCATGCACTGTCTTTATTTATTATCCAATTTTTCTCATATTATTGATATGTATCTTTCATATCCTGTTCATATATTGGTATCATTGATTTGTAGACCGTGTTCACAGTTAGTCTTGTGTCTTATTGATCGTGCCTTGATTGAGTCGTGCTTCTTTGTCTTGAAATCGTGAAGCTAACCAGCGAGTCCACCTTCGGGACGAGGGTTAGTAGCTATCTGTGTCTTATGCTAGCCTGCGAGTCCACACTAGGGACGAGGGTTAGTAGTAGAAGCTAGCCTGTGAGTCCACACTAGGGACGAGGGTTAGTAGTATAGGGTTTACACCTGCGAGTCCACACTAGGGACGAGGGTGATGCTAGCCCGCGAGTCCACACTAGGGACGTGGGTTAGTAGTAGATGCTAGCCTGTGAGTCCACACTAGGGACGAGGGTTAGTAGTATAGGATTTACGCCTGCGAGTCCACACTAGAGACGAGGGTGATGCTAACCTGCGAGTCCACACTAGGGATGAGGGTTAGTAGTTCAAACCTGCGAGTCCATATTAGGGACAAGGGTTTGAGTATTCATTTTGGTTATCTGTTGACACCTTGACATGAGTTTTCTAGTCCTTGTTCAGCAGTTCATCTATGTATAGACAGTGTATAGTTTCGTGCTTTATTCATTGCTCAGTTTAAATTATTATTCTGTATTTTCCTCCATGCATAATAAACTGTTAGATAGGCATGTTTTATGTATCATGCTAGTCCTCTGAGGACCTGATGATCTCTTCAGGTTTAGCGACTGCATGGAATTAGTTAGCAGAGCAGGATGGTAGAGGATTGCGATATATGATACAGGTATTTGCTTGTGATATTCTTTATTATCTTCTCGTGCTTTATATTCCATACCATGCTATACTCTGCATAGTTTATAGACCCATATCATTCTTGGAGTCTAATCGAACAATATGCTAATGGACTGCATACCATGACCCATACTTATTCTTTCTTGATTATATGATTCATGTGGATTGAGATATAGTTTAGATTAGATATGATACCATGACCTTGACAGCTTATACGTACTCAAGTCGGGCTGGAGTCCGCTCGATACGTAGCTGGCTTGCTCACGAGCTCGCGTCCGAAAAGCGGGTGCGGGTCGTGCCAAGTTTTTTTTGGTGGCCCATGCAGGTCAGAGCATATCGTATCGGTTACGTAACTGTACTGATACGAGCCTGCGACTTTGACTAAACCTTAGAAATCTCAATCCACTCTGCTTTGAAATTTTTTCCTAGAAATTCTCTACTTCCTTGAAAACTCCATATTTGCTCTCGATTATACTTCTTTGCTTTCCGTGCCGTTGATTCTCGTCCCTTCCTAATTCGGAGTGACGAACAATGGTGCTATCTAAAATTTATTAGAAATTCTTAAATTATGGTATAATATTGCTTGACTACTGAATATTTGGTTGTTTATAGATAAGAGGAATTATAGATGCCATACGCCCTAGATATCTGTTGGTAGAATTGTTAGCAACTAGTTAGAAGATTACAAGATTTTAGTGACCATATTTTGAGGAGTAGTGTGACCAAAGGTGGGTAAAAGTTCTCGAGGCTTCATAGTTGCAAAATGATTAGGAGGAGGATATAAACTATTTTTGGAGAAATTAAATTTGGGGACTTTAAGGTAATAGTAGACTTTGAATCTTAAGGGATAGTCATAAATTAGAATTTCGAGGACGAAATTATTTTTAAGGTGGGTAGATTTGTAGCCTCCCTTCCCGAAAATTTTTGGAATATTTTTTATTATTTTTATTTGATTTAAATGGGAATTTTAGAAATTTTATAAATATTTATTTAGTTAAATATTACGGTAGATGATTTTAGCCATGGTTGAGTTTTGAAGTACTAGACGACTAGGATTTGTAGCACGGGAGATGTAGCCTTGACTAGTATACTAGCTATGCCCGGGGAGACCTAGCCATAGGGATGTCCTAATTAGGAAAACCAGGCCAAGTTATAGCATGACCATTATAAATAAGTTAATTAATTTTATTATATTTATTGACTTGTAGGAGACCCGTTTGTGTCGATTTAGCCGAGCTGAGCCTGAACCGAATCCAAGCCTATGTGGGCACGCAGTGAGACCAGGGACGGACATGTAGTCATATTTTATGTATGTACAGATTTTTCCTAAATTATTTTAGGTGTTTAGGTACACTTTTAACTACTTGAATATTTGTACAAAATTGGTATTTTTATTATTAAATATTGTTTACAATGTTTGTACAATTTTCTGGACCCAGACAAAGGTGAATGGAATAGATTCACCAAACCACCATTAATTATTTTATTATTATTTTATTAATTTGTGGTAATTAAATAAATATGTTTATTACTACTAAATATTATTATATTGGTTAAATGAGTATTTTTATGTGTATACATATATATATATATATATATATATATATATATATATATATATATATATATATATATAAATATGTGGTACATATATATAAATAGATAGGTGTAAATATAGATATATATGTGTGTATGAGTATATATATATAAATTTATATTATATATGTGTACATGTATATATATATAAATAAATATATATTATTTGTGGGTAAGGGTATGTATATATAATTATATATATGTATTTAGGTGTATATGTATATTTGTATATATATAAATATATATTATAAATATATATATAAGGTGTGTATATATATACATATATACATGTATATAGGAGTATATGCATATAAATATTTATATCTATATATAAATATACATATACATAAAAAAAATATACATATATGTATATGTATATATATATTGATTTAGGGCTATAGTATTAATAAGGGGTAATTCCAGCCCAAACAACTAACCCAACAGCCCAAGGCCCAAGCCATCCTCGGCCCACAAAGAGCTAAAGCCCTCAGCCTTAATTCCTTAGCTGCTCGGCCAAAGACCCGAGCCCCCTCTTGTGTAACACGCGCATCCTATATATACAAAGACGAACAGCAGCAAACCGAAAACCCTAGCTCTATCCCACGCGATGCCGACCTTAACACGTGGGCGCACCCCGCGCGCGCGAGCGTGCCGCCCTGGGCCGCCGCCGGCCGCCGGCAGCGTGGCCACGAGCGCGCAACCAGGCGCACAGCTACAGCGGCAACAACAACTGTTGTACTGCACAGGGCCAACTTTATAGGTAATTTTCTCTCTTTTCTCTCGACCATTTCTCGAACCATGAATTCCTAATAGAAGCCTACATGACCCTCTTCAAACCCTAGCAATTAGATTTAAGAATAGTTAACCAGGTTGCTCATGAAATCGACGTGAAGTCGATGGAAAATCTGTCCAAAACAGGACACTTAATCCAGTCCAAACACCTATGTTCGGGGATCAATTTCGATCGATCCTCTAACAGTTTAGAAATTTTATTTGAATACAGATGTAGACAACATATAGGGTTCCCCAACCCAATTTGCAGAAGTCGATCTCATCGACTATGCGCCGAGAAATCGGATTCCAAAGTTTTCCAAAAACCTGTTTTAAAAACTAGAAAAAACTTTTCACACGACGTGCGTCCCGCCAATCCGGACGACGTGGTCGCGAACCGAAAGCATCGAAAGCTGCGTAACGGCTTCGTGGTTATGTGGGCTTTGACGAAATTCAAATTGGTCGCGTAAGCGCGACGAATTTGATGCGTATCCGTCGAAATTCACCGTATCGTGTACGTTGCAAATTTCTTAATTATTTTATGCACGCTCGTCAGATCGAGACAAAAATTGTGCCATCAGGACCGTATCATTTTTCTGGTCCTGTATGCCAAATTTGGTCCGATTCTGAGACCGTTGATAAAATTACCGTTTTGCGGGCCCCACGGTCCCACTCAACGGGAGATTTTGTGCACAGCCCGCCGGAATCCAACTTTGGACATACGGTTGGGTTCGTATCGGAAAACTGGATTCGTAGACATGTAGTTTGACGACTTTAGAGACCATTGACTCTGGCACGCTTTTCGGTGCAAAGCTGGTTCAACGACGGACATCGTTTTTGTCCGAAATTATCGTTTTTCTTCTGTGTCCAGAATTGGACTTAAGGACAGGCAATCCTAGCGAATTTGACTATTCTGAGACTGTTGGCGATATTTATTTCAGCTTTCGAAGATAGTTGTGAGGACTTGGACTTCATGGCTTGGCAGTTGACTGTATTTTGTTGGATCTGTGTGTAACCTCCAGGCAAGTATACCTTGCCTTTCTATACAGCTTTATTTTCATGCACTGTCTTTATTTATTATCCAGTTTTTCTTATATTATTGATATGTATCTTTCATATCCTGTTCGTATATTGGTATCATTGATTTGTAGACCGTGTTCACAGTTAGCCTTGTGTCTTATTGATCGTGCCTTGATTGAGTCGTGCTTCTTTGTCTTGAAATCGTGAAGCTAACCTGCGAGTCCACCTTAGGGACGAGGGTTAGTAGCTATCTGTGTCTTATGCTAGCCTGCGAGTCCACACTAGGGACGAGGGTTAGTAGTAGATGCTAGCCTGTGAGTCCACACTAGGGACGAGGGTTAGTAGTATAGGGTTTACACCTGCGAGTCCACACTAGGGACGAGGGTGATGCTAGCCTGCGAGTCCATACTAGGGACGTGGGTTAGTAGTAGATGCTAGCCTGTGAGTCCATACTAGGGACGAGGGTTAGTAGTATAGGATTTACGCCTGCGAGTCCACACTAGGGACGAGGGTGATGCTAACCTGCGAGTCCACACTAGGGACGAGGGTTAGTAGTTCAAACCTGCGAGTCCACATTAGGGACAAGGATTTGAGTATTCGTTTCGGTTATCTGTTGACACCTTGACATGAGTTTTCTAGTCCTTGTTCAGCAGTTCATCTATGTGTAGACAGTTTATAGTTTCGTACTTTATTCATTGCTCAGTTTAAATTGTTATTCTGTATTTTCCTCCATGCATAATAAACTGTTAGATAGGCATGTTTTATGTATCATGCTAGTCCTCTGAGGACCTGATGATCTCTTCAGGTTTAGCGACTGCATGGAGTTAGTTAGCAGAGCAGGATGGTAGAGGATTGCGATATATGATACAGGTATTTGCTTATGATATTCTTTATTATCTTCTTGTGCTTTATATTCCATACCATGCTATACTGTGCATAGTTTATAGACCCATATCATTCTTGGAGTCTAATCGAACAATATGCTAATGGGCTGCAGACCATGACCCATACTTGTTCTTTCTTGATTATATGATTCATGTGGATTGAGATATAGTTTAGATTAGATATGATACCATGACCTTGACAGCTTATACGTACTCGAGTCGGGATGGAGTCCGCTCGATACGTAGCTGGCTTGCTCACGAGCTCGCGTCCGAAAAGTGGGTGCGGGTCATGACAGTCAGTGCTCTCAGAGAGAGTTCCGTGTTGCATCGTGGTTTAAACTTGCAATAAAACGATTATTAAATAATTGTAAACTAACACAAAATATACTTGCCTTGGTTTGACTTGATTTGAAAGGTTGAAGACTTCGAGATGGAAATTAGACTCGTCCTCGAAATCCTACATTCGAGAAGTTTGACTCAGATTCCAGAGTTACCATGCTAACTATGCTAGTTGCAATCTCTAAGTTTATCCTAATCGATTTTAATCTTTGATTACGCTATCACAACAAATCTTGGTTATCGAGTACGTTGTAATTAATTACGAAGGAAAGATCAATTTAACTTTTTATTTTGGAAAAACTCGTAATTACCAATTTAATTGGTTAAAACTTTGTATTTTTTGTAATTATACATATAAAACTAAATTTCTTGTTTAATGAGAAAACATGATCGTTGTTTAAATATTACAAACTTGTAAATTTTAATGTGAGAAAAACCTCATTAATTTTTCTATATCAAAATAATATTTATTTTAGTTTTACGCGTCTACGCTAAAAATCAGCAAAACCAGAGAATGAAAGAAAAACTATGCTACAATAATTACAGGCCACAGAGAAAGAAAATAGAAAAGCTGGGCTTATGCCCTTACAAATTATTGAATTTAAATAAGAAAAATAGACCTGGGTTAGTCCTGAAATCTCTCCTACAATTTAATTATAAATAAAACTAATAATAATAATAATAATAATAAATTTAATGGTGAGTCTCAGATATTGGTCCAATCGTCATATAGGCTAATGCCTCAACGTCCGGGCGAAGCCGGTTTCGTTTGCACTTAGCCAGGGCCCATTGACCAATACGGTCGTCGCCCAAAAATCCAAAATAATATTCTTTTCCGAAAAACCATTTTAAAATTATATTATAAAATTTTATAAAAATTTGGGCAGCATTTCCTCTATATTCGGGACAACCCAAAACTGGGAAAATGTGCCAACAATTCCAACCAATATCCCAAACCAGGGAGAACCCATTTTTATAGAAAATATAATCACAGAAATCATTCCCGAAGACTAATCAGAAAACCCAAAATAAATCGAAAATCCCAAAATTTTGAAATCCAAAAACCAATCCACAGAAACGTCCAAAATAAAATCCAGGATGTTTCCGAAGAAGGTTCAGAAAATCCCAAAATAATCCCAACCATCAGAACTCTTTCCAAAGAGTTCTCGAAAAAAATCCTAAATCAACAACAACTAAAAACACAGAACAAAAATGTCAAGAATGGTTCCGAAATTCCCGGAACCATAACGTAACAGAAAACCGAATTCCCGAAGAGAATTGGATGACCAAATTCATCACAGCCAATTACGGGAGGGACGAACTACTGTGATTATCCAGAAATTACCCAAATCGACGGAATCCGGAGGGTTGCCTCGGACTCGGGACTCGCCTCGCGCGGGTACGGCTGCGTAAACGTAACAGAAGCTCGGGATCGGACAACGGATCGCGCACGGAAGCTCGCCGGAGACGGGCGTCTGGGTGGGAGAAACCGGCGGACTGCTAGCCGGAAAGGGCCGGAAGGGTTCGGGGCGGCCGGCGTGGGCGGCCCAGGGCACGCGCGGGGAGGCGCTTTCGGCTGGTCGGGGTCAGCGTTGGAGTGCGGGCCGAGAGGGGTGGCCGCGGGGTGGCGCCGGGGAGACCGCGCGGGAAGAAGTGGCGGTCTGGACGGCGGGGCGCGACCGGACAGGCCGGCGGGGTGCCGGAGGTGGGCAGAGTCGCGGGCGGCGTGCTCTGTCATACTCTTATTATTTATTATTATTATTATTATTATTATTAATTATTTTCAAAAAAAAAGGGAAAATATAATTTTTCATGGCTTGACACATGTCATGCCATGTAAGTGTCCCTAAAACCCTAACCCTAAAGGGCCAAGTGTCCCTAAAACCTAACCCTAATGGACCAAGTGTCCCTAAACCCTAACCCTAGGAGGGGGTTGTGTGTCCCATGAATTAATTGGGAGGGGGGACACCTCACCTGTAACACCCAGTTTTCTGAAATTGGTGTATTTTTGAAAATTTATTATTTTTATTATTTATTAATGGTATTTTAGTCATGATATGATTTTTGGTAATTTTTTAGTTAGTTAAAACTATTTCTAAGTCACGACTTATGACTTTGTGATTTTACTAGTATAACCCTAGTGTAAACCCTAGAGATTTCATAACCTAGAGACTAACCATGACCATGTGAGCCTAACCATGTGTTTAGAATATCAAATTACCACTTTTAGTTAAAAGGGTATTTGGTAATTTATTAGAATTTATTTGAAATTATTTGGATTTATATGATTATTATTATTTAATTAGTTGATTAGTGTCATGTTAGCTCCTAACCTAGTTTAGCACTAATCTAGAGGTTAGCCACTAACCTAGAAGGCTAATGTTAGATGTTAGCTTTATGTTAGAAATATCTAAGTTTGATAAATATCTAGATATGTTACTTTTAGATATTTTAGAAACCTAGAAATATCTATTCCCTTAGTCAAAGACTTAGGGGCTAAGTTTGCAAGGTGGTAGGAACCCTAAATATCTACCCTACCCCCCCCCCCCCCATGGCAGGCCACACCATGCCCCCATCCTATATGAACACCCCCCTTCATTCATGCCATTTTTTTAATACACAAAAACCTAGTTTTCCCTCTACCTTCACACCCTCACCATTTAATTATTTTGACTCCAAATTGGGTCTAGACTTTTGCATTGGACTCCCCTACACTAGAGGATACCAGTTATGGCTTGCTAGCAAGGATTTGTGGAGCTTTGGACATTGGGAGTTGAAGGGGGTTTTCATTCAAATAGGCCTATTATTGAGAATTTTGTATTCATAGGTAACATGCCCTAAAACCCATTAATATTGTGTTTTCTCTTCATAGTTGCATGCATCTAGCTACCATGGACATGTAGGCCAAGTTTGGTAGGAAATATATTTGATTTGGTGTCCGTATCGGACACGTATCCATGTTTGAAAAACAGTATTTGGTGAAATGCCACTTAGGTTTTAATGTTGTGTTTTTGTGAAACAAATTGCATGTTTAGATAGCCTTAGACTTTCCCATCACGAATCATCAACTCTGAGCACATTTATGTGCTGTGTCCGTGTCCAAAATGGACACGAACTTGCAGCACGAGGCCACGCGCGCGTGTCCTGCTACCACGATGTTCGTACTCACTGCACAGAGCACTTGGACACATCAAAATTGACATGGACATGGGGGCAATGTCTGCGAACATGCCCCCAAAGTCTCATGACTTCTCGTATCGTGTCGAGTAAGAAAACTCACTCGCACTGGACACGCACTGCACTGCACGCGCACATTTTCCTTACTGACACGCGACTCGTGTCGCACGGACACGAGTCGTAGACACCTCGTGTTGACACGAGTGTGTAGCCTAACACGTAGGATACACATGGACATGACCACGTGGCCCCACATGGCGTGTGTCATGTCCACGAGACACTAGAACACACGCACGACACTGTCTGAAACAGTGTGTATCAGTCGAGAAAACTCGACTGATACGGGTCTCATGTCGACACGTGAGGACACGTGGACACCGTGCAGGAACCTAGACACCTAGCCTGACCCTAGGCGAACCTAGGGACACGAGCACGAGACTCCTAGACACTTGTGTCGTGTCCTACACGCGTGTGCATCTCTGTACGACGCTGTGACACTGAAACTTACCCGATTCTGTATTTTTGACACTGGACACGTCGTATCGTGTCGTGGTGGACACTTAAGGACACGAGGGACACGAGTATACCTAGGGGCACGATTACCAACCTTTAGGTTTGGGTATTAGTTAGGTTTTGTGTGTTAAATTTGGATTTTTCCCAAAATTACCTTCACTGCACAGTATTTCCAGTTTAGTGTATTTCCAGATTTTGTAATCCAATTTCAATTTAATTTTTATGTATATATATATGTATATTTGTGTATATATATACTGTATATATATATATGTATATGAGAGTGTGGGTATATGTGTATGTGTATATATGTGTATGTATAGGTGTGTGTGTGTGTGTATATATATGTATGTTTTGTGTGTGTGTGTGTGTAGTTCTCAGTTTTTCTGAGAACACACCCCCCACTGTCACAGTCACTCTCTTTCACATCTCTCTCTCTTGTTCACTCTCTATCACTCTCTGTCACGCCCCAGAACCAGAATACTGGAGAGCGGGGGCAGACATAGCCAGCTACGTATAATGAATAGAATCCATCTCACTATACGGTCACGGCTGTCTAGATATGTGAGGGTTTATCTATAAGCCATCAGTCTCTTAGGGTCATAAATTATCCTATTGTCTCAATCTCAGCCAACTAATAATAATCACAAGATACCAGATCACCAAATATACAATTGTAAGGCGTCCCAAACATTACATATCCAGATGATCATGAAGCTAGTCGTACAAAATGTAAGGACTAGCCAGAGTTAAGTCATACATGATCAATCTCGAGTTGCCAATCATGATTACAGTCCGTAGGCAGACAGAAGTAAAGTGCACGAGCTAAACAGGTGCTCGTCGGCTAAACGCCTCAAAAGAATAATTTTACAATAGAGTGAGCGAAACAAAATAGAAAACCCACACGTTGCCCGGGTTCCGTCTAGTGTTCACCATCGGGCTGGGAAGTAGGTAGATCCTTCGCTGCTGCTCCGGTATCTGGCCATACAAAACTAGCTGGGTCAGACCCCAGAAAGAGCAAGTACCACAAAGGAGGCCACGAATTAAGAACAAAAGCCAGCATATCAGATCATAAAAAAAGAAATAATTACATAATGAAGACAATTATTAAGGAAAAGCCAGGCAGGTGATATACGATGAGATAACCATGGGACTATTCAGATAACCAGGTTACAACCCGTAAACCAAACAAGGACCGGGGTTGTAACCCTTCGTCTGAACGGAACTTAGTTTCTCCCACCATTTATCGGCAAGATAAAATACAAGAAATCAGGACCTGTAAATAATCATGATTAAGGTAAAGCACGAGTAATCATGTCATGTCATGACCTTGTACAGGATCAGGACAAGCGGGACTAGACTCCATCCAATCAATCACGGCCAAGCAAGTACTACGGCTTACTACTTTAACTAACTAGGGTTATCACAGGCCTAATTACTAGCAAGATGCAATGAGAATTCCAAGTCCGGTTACCTGTTTGTTACTACCTGAGTGATCCCAGCAAGAAAAGGAAAAGATAACTGGATATAGCAGACACACTGTAGTAAGATACATGTGTCCTAAGGTACCACACTCGACGGCAGGCTGGAAGTGCGCTCATCTCGACGGATAGCAACAAATCCCATGTATATATATATATAAGGCCGGGACCAAAGGGGAAACGAGTAACTGGGAAATTCTCCATGAACTATTTGATTAATCTAGTCATTAATCCTAGCCATATTGAGTATGAATCCCTGACCGTGGGAAACCAGGGATTTATGCCCTAGACATGATGCAAGACAAGATAGGTTCATTTGTACAAACACATTCATTCACGGTGTCCAGGCCATTTATTCTTGTCAAGTCGTGTTAGCCGTCGCAACAACATTAAGATAAATCATATCAGGGTACTTGTCAGGAGTGCGCCACGACGGGCCACTATCATGTCAGGTTGGTCATGTCAGGAGTGCACCACTACGGGTCACTGTCGTGTTATGCTAGTTCCTTGTCATACCATGCCGTGTACAATAGTCATTCCAAACATCTTAAGTAAAATCAAGTTCATGACAAAAGACGTAAGGATATAAAATGGGCGTAAAATATCTAATAAAATATCAATATACAGGGCTATAAAAGAGCCAAGCTTAAAGAAATAAAACCAAAACTCCAAGAGCCAATGGGTTAAGCAAGGGTCAGGGGAGCAGCATACGAAAAGTCACGCACGCTGAAAGAGCTGCGTACGTGAAAAGTCACGCACGTCAGAGAGCAGCGTGGGTGAAAAGTCACGCACGCTACAGAGAGCTGCGTGGGTGAAAAGTCACGCACGCTACAGAGAGCAGCGTGGGTAAAAAGTCACGCATGCTACAGAGAGCAGCGTGGGTGAAAAGTCACGCACGCTCAAGGGAGCTGCGTGGGTGAAAAGTCACGCACGCTACAGAGAGCAGCGTGGGTGAAAAGTCACGCACGCTCAAGGGAGCAGCGTACATGAAAAGTCACGCACGCTCATGGGAGCAGTGTACGTGAAAAGTCACGCACGCTCAAGGGAGCAGTGTACGTGAAAAGTCACGCACGCTGAAAGAACAGCGTAGGTGAAAAGTCACGCACGCTACAGAGAGCAGCGTAGGTGAAAAGTCATGCACGCTCAAGGGAGCAGTATAAGTGAAAAGTCACGCACGCTGAAAGAACAGCGTAGGTGAAAAGTCACGCACGCTACAGAGAGCAGCGTAGGTGAAAAGTCACGCACGCTCAAGAGAGCAGCGTACATGAAAAGTCACGCACGCTTAAGGAGACACGCTTCCAACAGGAAACGTACTCAAGGCTGTGTGGCGTAAGCTAAGAAGCTCTGCCACTGCTCACTGTCTTCTCCAAACAGCAAGAACACCATGGATGAACCCAAGGCTTCAAAGCATCACAACTTGGCCATCCGAACTCCAAATCCGGATTTCCAAAGTCCCAACTGGAGTGAAACTGAAGCTCTACCACATAGAAACATCAAAAACCCATAAAATCCAACTTAAGAAGCTCAAACCATGCAAAATCCGAAAATAGAATAACTTAGATCTATTACAATGGAGGCTCCAAATCACAAAAACCCAAGTTCTAATGTTGATCACCATGTCCGAATCTAGCTAATGGACAAATAACATAGAGTTCTCAAGTGATGGCAATGTGCACTTGCCTATGGGTGGAGAGTTGTGGAGGAAGGAGAAGAAGAAGAAGAAATTAATGGTGGTGGTAATGAAGAGAGAGAGTGGTAGGTAGGGATATAAAGAGGGGGAGTTGTGGTGGGGATGACGGGTAGCATAGGTTAAGGTGATCCAACTCACATAAAATCGAACCAAACCAACCCAATAAAACCGAGCCATGCCAAACCCAAATACGAGAAATACTGAAATCCCACAAGTCGAGAAAAATAAAAAATACATGCCAAAATCCAGATACGAATATAAATATAAAATACGGGAAATACGGAAAATGAGGGTGACACTCTCACATCTCTCTCTATTATTCTCTCTCTATACAAGTCTATATGTAATATTATATATGTATGATTATATATGTATATATATATATATATATATATATATATATATATATATATATATATATATATATATATATATATATATATATATATATATATATATATATTTTATATATATATATATATATATATATATATATATATATATATATATATATATATATATATGTGATATGGCCTTGGTATTATATATATGTATTATATGGGTTATATAGTTGGGTATATATTGGTACATATATATATATATATATATATATATATATATATATATATATATATATATATATATATATATATATATATATATATATATATATATATATATATATATATATATATATATATATATATTGATAGGTATATATATTGTAGATTGGCCTATGGTATACATAGTATATGCCTATAATGTATAGATATAGACACCTATATATAGTGCCTTAGATACTCTAGCCTATGGTTAATTAGTAGCAAGTTAGGATTGACCAATAGGTCTAATAGACCTAGTTTAACTAGCAAGTTGACCCTTGTTGACCATTGTTGACCAAAGTCAACCATGGGTCAACCTTGACCAAATTGATCTGAAATTGACTTGGATAGACTTAGAAGGACTAGTTGACTAGGTTTGACTAAACCCTAACTAGTTGATTAAGTTTGACCACATGGTTTATATAGATAGCCCTATGTAGATTAAGATATGTATGGGGTTAAGAGGAATACTTAGAGGTTGTGTCATGATTTGAGTTAGTCTTATGGAGTATTGACTTAGATAGTTGACCATTGACCTAATTACCTTGTTGACTAGTCTTTGTTTGACCCAAAACCTTAGTTAGTCTAAGTTTGACCTAGACTTGACCTAGTTTGACCATATTGACTAGTGATTGACTAGTCTGACCATTGATTGACTAAACCATAGATAACTTGACTAGTTTGGCTAGAATATTGACCAAGAGTTGATTTTAACCTAGATTAGACTAGTTTGACCTTGTTTGACCTTATTTGACTTAATTTGATTTCATGTGACCTAGTATGACTTCCTGTGACCTAGTCTGACTGTTAGAGTTGACCGAGTTTGACTTGACCTAGATTGACCAAAAATCATGTAGAATGCATTATAATCTTTATTTCTACCATTTAGATTACATTGTGACTTATGTTGCTCTGATCAGGAGCCAGACACCTCTCCTCAGACAGCATATTCTTTACAGACATTCATACATCAGGCGAGTACATTCTCTGACCGTTTCATACTTGCTAGGATTTATATTCTCGCTCTAGATTACTTTACTTGATGCTGACACGATTGTTATCACGGATTGGTACTATATGGATCTTTTCATGAGATGTTATCCCCCTCGGGAGCATCAGATACAGCATGTTTGTGCGTTTCATGAATCATCATGTATCTCTATGCTTCCATAGATTCATGAATCGCTTATGACTCATGTACTCTCATGTTCACAGAGCCTCTCATGAATCACCCATTTATGGGCTTATCACGAATCTTAACATAACTTGAATGGATCCTTGTGTATAGATTAGGGAAACGGGAGAGTAGAAGTAGACATGTGAATAATTCCAAAGTAGTGTAATCATGTATAAACTCAGTAGTGTAATCATGTATAAATTCTAGCCATTCACATGCCTATCTTGTACTCTACATCACTAGACACTTACAGTTCTCTATATACAGTAGATATTTCCTTTGCAGCTATCTCTTTTACAGCGTATATTTCCTTTCAGCATTTCCTGTATTTTACTCTATTGCATGCTTTATATTTCTATCATACTATGCACTGCGTGAGATGTATTGTGCTCGTTCTTGTCCTGACTGGACCTGTTAAAATTATTACAGAGGATGAGGATGAGGCCCTGGTGTCTACCTATTATGGAGCATGACTAGATGACACTTATGTTGTGGACCCTCAGCAGGATCCACCTGCAGCTGAGGATGTTGTCCCAGTAGTCTAGGCTAGTTTAGCTAGACAGTCATTTCTATATTATTATTTTGTCTCACATTCTGAGTTGTATTTTGAGATGTTGAGATGTATAGACCCTTAGACTTATTTGTATTTTGGGTTGACATTCTGGATGTTATGTATCCTAGGCACTTAGAATTATTTTATCTATGCTACTGTTCTCTTTGAGTTACTATCTATCTATCTGTCTTTTATTCTTCTACCTTAGATGTGATTGAGACTGTATATTGTTATGTCCCCTCCATTCGGAGAGTATATACTGTACAGGTACCTTTATATTGTTAGATGATTGACCTAGGACAGCGTTCTACCGTCGACACTGCGACATAGGCTGGACGTACCCACTTCTCGTGCCCTTACTCTAGGGTGCGGGTCGTGACACGTTTTTAGTGGTAGCCTATGCAGGTCGAGTTTATGTAGTGGTATTCGAACTAGAGTATCACTACAGCCTGTGATAGGATTTGAGGAATAGGCTTAGTGAGAGAGGATACTCAATCACTGTTAGGATACCTTGAGAGATTCCTGGGATGGCCCTTGAGTATCTCATTTTGAATTATGAT
The DNA here is from genome assembly GCA_029216955.1 of Iris pallida. NCBI lineage: Eukaryota > Viridiplantae > Streptophyta > Magnoliopsida > Asparagales > Iridaceae > Iris > Iris pallida. The sequence goes on from JANAVB010003999.1 coordinate 1,687,199, forward strand.
TTAAACTCCTTTTCCCTGTTTTGATTCACCCTTTTTCCTTGATTGAATTTGATTTTTGGAGTATTCACTGTAGAACTTTGAATCCTGGTGTTAGTTGATGATTTTGAAATTTTTGTAGTTATTGATTTTAATTTCTTTGTATTAGATTAATATCTTTTATTTTAAGGTACTCAATCAAATTTATGAGAAAACTCTCATCTGTTCTTGCCATCTAATTCTCTTGCTAATTGCTTTTCCTTGAAATGAACTGTCCCCTCTATTTTTGCATCTTTCTTACTCTTTCTACCAAACTATGTGATTGTATCCCAAACCTGACTTACTCGACATTTCCTCAAATCAAGACTTTATTGAGACCTTCTAACCTTTGACCTTTGGTTTGATCGAACCTTAACTATATTCATCTAGTAGCCTATCTATTCCTAGGACCGTGTTCCTAAATTATTTACTGAATTCCTAATTAATTTTATTCCATGCGTTAATTTGATCTTCTTTAATTTTTGCATCAATTGTCACGTCTTGAACTCCCACTTTCTATTCTAGATCATTGGACGTCCTTTCGTTACTTGGATATTCGGAGTGTAATACTAGCTGTTACCTTCCAACAAACTTCACATGTAAGACCTAGACTAGCCTACCTTCATGTAGGTATTCCATGTCATACTAAAATCCGTCTCCTTGTACTCTATTTTCTTGATATAATTTTTTGGTCAAATGGCTAAACTATAACCTCTACCATGATACTAAATTAATTTTTATTTCAATTAGAGATCCACCTTGGCTCAATTCTTTCGACCTGGCATGTGATGGTGTTCGGATTGAATCCTTAAATGCTCAACCTTGTACCTTATCTTGAATGCTTGACCCGATTGGTTAAGGATCTTGGACTATGTATCTTCTTTCATCATTTTCACCCTTAGTTATATCTTATGCTACAAATTTATCCTTAGTTTTACAAGCTTATCCTTTTCGAGCTTGATCATGACATATTTTATTGGGTGCGCACCCACTAACATATTGTCTAATCAGAACCGGCGTATGATGGTCTGATCAACCTATTGTATTTTGGTTCGCTTTTCATATATTAATCTACGTGGATGGATACATAGTTAAACTTGCCCTAGAATCTTATCCGCAACAGCCTTGACAATTCTCATTGGAATTATTTTTATCGCCTATGAACCTCGTATTCATATCTGGTTAAATTAAATTTAATCATGACCTGGATCTTCATCATTAGATGCTCGTGCTCATACTTGATTTCATTGATTTTCCATCTTGCCCAAATCTCGATTTATCCTGAAATTGATCAACTTAGATCGTGTCAAGACTAAAATCTATTTGTGATTGTTTGTGCCAAAATTTTTAATTTTTTTTACCACTTTGTGGAATAGTAACCTTTTAATGATTTCTCAGTTACTTGTTAATGACCAATTTTCATATAGGATGGTAGACGGCCCTACAGCCTTGATGATTGTTGTTCCCTTACCTTCTCAATTAGGACATCCTAGATTGCTTGTACGTTTTGATACCATAGGACATTCTTGATCTAGAATGACTAGTGCACCTAGATGAGACCACAGACTGTCCCATTTAACCTGTCCCCTTGTACCACTATTGCATCACAATTTTCGGTTCAATTTAGGTCATAGACCTTTCCCACTCTAAATTATGATCATCGTAGGCACATTACCGTGACTTTTAAATTAGGAGCACAAGACTAGTTGTTTTCTCAAAAACTAACTTCACATACATGACCTAGACATGACACTCTACACCCATGACCTTAGTATCCCACTCAGGCATACCATCGTGTGCTTCATTTGCTTAGTACGATTTTTTCTGACCCGAGACTCCATCCTGATTTATCCCATGGAGTTACTTTTGATTTCGATTTGAATTAAGGACACCTTATGGCCTAAAACTGCCAGCCAATTTTGGACATGACCCAGTATAGGTCTACTACCCATATTTTACTTGTTGACCTTGTATGTTGCTAGGTAGTAGCTTCGACCCTGATTGTTGGAGGTTGACCTAGGAGGAGTACGACCATCTAAATTTCGAGGACGAAATTATTTTAAGGAGGGTAGACTTGTAACACCCAGTTTTCTAAAATTGGGATATTTTTAAAAATTTATTATTTTTATTATTTATTAATGGTATTATAGTCATGATATAATTTTTGGTGATTTTTTAGTTAGTTAAAACTATTTCTAAGTCACGACTTATGACTTTGTGATTTTACTAGTATAACCCTAGTGTAAACCCTAGAGATTTCATAACCTAGAGACTAACCATGACCATGTGAGCCTAACCATGTGTTTAGAATATCAAATTACCACTTTTAGTTTAAAGGGTATTTTGGTAATTTATTAGAATTTATTTGGAATTATTTGGATTTATATGATTATTATTATTTATTTAGTTGATTAGTGTCTTGTTAGCTCCTAACCTAGTTTAGCACTAATCTAGAGGTTAGCCACTAACCTAGAAGGCTAATGTTAGATGTTAGCTTTATGTTAGAAATATCTAAGTTTGATAAATATCTAGATATGTTACTTTTAGATATTTTAGAAACCTAGAAATATCTATTCCCTTAGTCAAAGACTTAGGGGCTAAGTTTGCAAGGTGGTAGAAACCCTAAATATCTACCCTACCCCCCCCCCCCCATGGCAGGCCACACCATTCCTCCATCCTATATGAACACCCCTCCTTCATTCATGCCATTTTTTTTACATACACAAAAACCTAGTTTTTCCTCTACCTTCACACCCTCACCATTTAATCATTTGACTCCAAATTGGGTCTTGACTTTTGCATTGGACTCCCCTACACTAGAGGATACCAGTTATGGCTTGCTAGCAAGAATTTGTGGAGCTTTGGACATTGGGAGTTGAAGGGGGTTTTCATTCAAATAGGCCTATTATTGAGGATTTTGCATTCATAGGTAACATGCCCTAAAACCCATTAATATTGTGTTTCTCTTCATAGTTGCATGCATCTAGGTACCATGGACCTATAGGCCAAGTTTGGTATGAAATAGATTTGATTTGGTGTCCGTATCGGACACGTATCCATGTTTGAAAAACAGTGTTTGGTGAAATGCCACTTAGGTTTTAATGTTGTGTTTTTGTGAAACAAATTGCATGTTTAGATAGCCCTAGACTTCCCCATCACGAATCATCAACTCTGAGCACATTTATGTGCTGTGTCCGTGTCCAAAATGGACACGAACTCGCAGCACGAGGCCACGCGCGCGTGTCCTGCTACCACGATGTTCGTACTCACTGCACAGAGCACTAGGACATGTCAAAATTGACATGGACATGGGGGCAATGTCTGCGAACATGCCCCCAAAGTATCATGACGTCTCGTGTCGTGTCGAGTGAGAAAACTCACTCGTACTGGACACGCACTGCACTGCACGCGCACGTTTTCCTTACTGACATGCGACTCATGTCGCACGAACATGAGTCGTGGTCACCTCGTGTTGACACGAGTGTGTAGCCTAACACGTAGGCTACACATGGACATGACCGCGTGGCCCTACATGGTGTGTGTCGTGTCCATGAGACACTAGAACACACGCACGACACTGTCTGAAACAGTGTGTATCAGTCGAGAAAACTCGACTGATACGGGTCTCGTGTCGACACGTGAGGACACGTGGACACCGTACAGGAACCTAGACACCTAGCCTGACCCTAGGCGAACCTAGGAACACGAGCACGAGACTCCTAGACACTTGTGTCGTGTCCTACACGCGTGTGCATCTCTGCACGACGCTGTGACACTGAAACTTACCCGATTCTGTATTTTTGACACTAGACACGTCGTGTCGCATCATGGTGGACACTTAAGGACACGAGGGACACGAGTATAACTAGGGGCACGATTACCAACCTTTAGGTTTGGGTATTAGTTAGGTTTTGTGTGTTGAATTTGGGTTTTCCCCCAAATTACCTTCACTGCACAGTATTTCCAGTTTAGTGTATTTCCAGATTTTGTAATCCAATTTCAATTTGATTTTTATGTATATATATATGTATATTTGTGTATATATATACTGTATATATGTATATATATGTATATGAGAGTGTGGGTATATGTGTATGTGTATATATGTATATATATATATGTATGTATAGGGGTGTGTGTGTGTATATATATATATGTATGTTTTGTATGTGTGTGTGTGGTTCTCAATTTTTCTGAGAACACCCCCCCCACTGTCACAGTCACTCTCGCTCACATCTCTCTCTCTTGTTCACTCTCTATCACTCTCACATCTCTCTCTATTATTCTCTCTCTATATAAGTCTATATGTAATATTATATATGTATGATTATATATGTCTATGTATATATATGGAATATATATTAGATATGTATATATATATATATATATATATATATATATATATATATATATATATATTTTTTTTATTTTTTTTTTATTTATATATATATATATATATATATATATATATATATATATATAAATAATATATATATATATATATATATATATATATATATATATATATATATATATATATATATATATATATATATGATATGGCCTTGGTATTATATATATGTATTATATGGGTTATATAGTTGGGTATATATTGGTACATATATAATAGGTTCATATATATATATATATATATATATATATATGTATTTTGATAGGTATATATAGTAGATTGGCCTATGGTATACATAGTGTATGCCTATAATGTATAGATATATACACCTATATATAGTGCCTTAGATACTCTAGCCTATGGTTAATTAGTAGCAAGTTAGGATTGACCAATAGGTATAGTAGACCTAGTTTAACTAGCAAGTTGACCCTTGTTGACCATTGTTGACCAAAGTCAACCATGGGTCAACCTTGACCAAATTGACCTGGAATTGACTTGGATAGACTTAAAAGGACTAGTTGACTAGGTTTGACTAAACCCTAACTAGTTGATTAAGTTTGACCACATGGGTTATATAGATAGCCCTATGTAGATTAAGATATGTATGGGGTTAAGAGGAATACTTAGAGGTTGTGTCATGGTTTGAGTTAGTCTTATGGAGTATTGACTTAGATAGTTGACCATTGACCTAATTACCTTGTTGACTAGTCTTTGTTTGACCCAAAACCTTAGTTAGTCTAAGTTTGACCTAGACTTGACCTAGTTTGACCATATTGACTAGTGATTGACTAGTCTGACCATTGATTGACTAAACCATAGATAACTTGACTAGTTTGGCTAAAATGTTGACCAAGAGTTGACTTTAACCTAGATTAGACTAGTTTGACCTTGTTTGACCTTACTTGACTTAATTTGATTTCCTGTGACCTAGTATGACTTCCTGTGACCTAGTCTGACTGTTAGAGTTGACCGAGTTTGACTTGACCTAGATTGACCTAAAATCATGTAGAATGAATTACAATCTTTATTTCCACCATTTAGATTACATTGTGACTTGTATTGCTCTGATCAGGAGCCAGACACCTCTCCTCAGACAGCATATTCTCTACAGATATTCATACATCAGACGAGTACATTCTCTGACCGTTTCATACTTGCCAGGATTTATATTCTTGCTCTAGATTACTTTACTTGATGCTGACACGATTGTTATCACGGATTGGTACTATATGGATCTTTTTATGAGATGTTATCCCCCTCGGGAGCATCAGATACATCATGTTTGTGCGTTTCACGAATCATCATGTATCTCTATGCTTCCATAGATTCACGAATCGCTTGTGACTCATGTACTCTCATGTTCACAGAGCCTCTCATGAATCACCCATTTATGGGCTTATCACGAATCTTAACATAACTTGAATGGATCCTTGTGTATTGATTGGGAAAACGGGGGAGTAGAAGTAGACATGTGAATAATTCCAAAGTAGTATAATTATGTATAAACTCAGTAGTGTAATCATGTATAAATTCTAGCCATTCACATGCCTATCTTGTACTCTACATCACTAGACACTTACAGTTCTCTATATATAGTAGATATTTCCTTTACAGCTATCTCTTTTACAGCGTATATTTCCTTTCAGCATTTCCTGTATTTTACTCTATTGCATGCTTTATATTTCCTATCATACTATGCACTGCGTGAGATGTATTGTGCTCGTTCTTATCCTGACTGGACCTGTTAAAAATATTACAGAGGATGAGGATGAGGCCCTGGTGTCTACCTATTATGGAGCAGGACTAGATGACACTTATGTTGTGGACCCTCAGCAGGATCCACCTGCAGCTGAGGATATTGCCCCAGTAGTCTAGGCTAGTTTAGCTAGACAGTCATTTCTATATTATTATTTTGTCTCACATTCTGAGTTGTATTTTGAGATATTGAGATGTATAGACCCTTAGAATTATTTGTATTTTGGGTTGACATTCTGGATGTTATGTAACCTAGACACTTAGACTTATTTCATCTATGCTACTGTTCTCTTTGAGTTACTATCTATCTATCTGTCTTTCATTCTTCTACCTTAGATGTGATTGAGACTGTATATTGTTATGTCACCTCCATTCGGAGAGTACATACTGTACATGTACCTTTTTATTGTTAGATGATTGACCTAGGATAGCGTTCTACCGCCGACACTGCGGCGTAGGCTGGACGTACCCACTTCTCATGCCCTTACTCTAGGGTGTGGGTCGTGACATCACCACCTCTTCCCCTCTATATAAATCCCCCCTCCCCCACACACAAACACTCACCTCCTCTTCCCCTCTATATAAATTTCTCCCCCCCCACACACAAACACTCACCACCACCACCCTAACTACTACTGCTGCTGCTGCTGTTAGCCGCCGCTGCCGCCAGCCGCCCGCCGTCGCCGCCCCCCCGGTCACCTCCACCACTCCATCTTCTTCATTTCCTTCCTCTTCCTCCTCCTTCCATTCTACTTCCAAACCCAAGGTAAAAAATTTTATTCCCTTCTCTCAATTCCTTCAAATTTCCAAATTTTAGGTTAGGTTTTACTAATAACATCCAATTGTGAACTTTGATTGGGTTCAATTTAGGAACTGTGAAGGAAAGTCTAGGTCATCTCAAACCCATGGCAAGTCCTCCTTCCCTCTTCCTCTTTCTTTAGGAATGCTCCATTTTGACTCTTTAAGATTAATTTTGAACATGTATAGGTTTATTTATAAATCTGAAATTACAAATTAGATGTCAATTTCTTTATTCATAAGATCATAATATGGAATTATAACTTAAGATAATTCCTCTACTTATTGTTTAACTTTAAATTCTGAAATTTTGATACTATTTAACTAATTTGAGACCTCTAAAACTTTTGAAATTTCTGTTTTCTAGTAAAAATTCAATTTTGATAAACATAGATAAAGGAATTAAAATTGTTATACTTAGACACTGGAATAATTATATGTGACGTAACAAGGATAAGTTTATATGCATTTGGACACAAATAATACTTGAAGGAAGGAACCGATTGTGGACATAAATTATCTGGACTTGAATTTTCTATGAACGAATTGAACACATGTGGACATATGGGACTCTCCAAAGGTAAGTCTGACATACACATAGAAACTGAACAACTGGACCGCACACCGGGAAGGTAAAAAGTACAAGGACCTTGTATTTCCCTACTTATAAATAAGTGCTCAATTTTGTGTATTCATAATTAGAAATAAATCTCGTTTCTACATTTTCCTGCTTCATGCACCTTCAAGAATTGATAATGGATATGGAAGGGTTTTGTTTTGATTTGGTTTTGCATACTATCTACATGACATATATATATATATATATATATATATATATATATATATATATATATATATATATATATATATATATATATATATATATATATATATATATATATATATATAAATTGTCATTTTAAGCCTTTGTATATTAACTAGTTTAATTTGGATAAACATTAAGTATTGCTCTATTCTGATAAACTGGAAAACAATTCGTAAGCCGCAACCCGATTAAAGTGCTAAAGGAAAGGTAAACATTGCTTGCTCAGGTAAGAGTCTCAAGTTCCTTTTTGTTCCTTTCGTATAACTGCGTGGTCCGGTATTGAGGTTTGCTCCACTGAAGGGGTCGGCGAGCCCATTTTGTTTACTGCATGGTCCGGTGTTGAGGTTTGCTCCACCGAAGGGGTCGACGAATCCGGATTTTTCATATATATATCTTTGTTAAATTTTGGGGTTCCTAAATACAAAGGAGACTCTGCCAAAAATTTTGAAAAATTTAGAAGATAGACAAATTTTTGACTTTCGAAATTTTTAGAAAATTTCTTATCTAGGAAGCATTGGGCGGAAAGAACAACCGAATATCCCTAGATATCCCGTAACATAATAACAAAAGCTGATCAGTATTTCAGAAATCTCGTGAATCAGTACATCTATTTTCAAATAGAGGGTACTAGCCCAAGGGAGGCTCGAAAATCTCGAAAATCAATGCATCTATTTTGACAGTAACATCAAATAGATGGTTTTAGCCCAAGGGAGGCTCGGAATTCACAGCCTGATCCCAGGTCAACGGGATTGTTTATGGGAAATATTTAGAGGATTATTCAGAGTATTGTTCTTAAAACTGCATTGCATTAAATTCCATTTTTTTTCTTTCTCCAGAAACAACTCTGCCTATTATAGGTAGGCAGCTTTCCTGTTTGCTCAAGGGAAGCAAATCCTACTAAAAGTTCAAGGGAAGCTCGAAAATCTTACTATTTATAGAGTAGGACGATGTTTACATTATTTGATTTACTAAAGCAAATATATATATATATATATATATATATATATATATATATATATATATATATATATATATATATATATAGTAGTGCAAGTTGGCATATTCCTGTCTTTTCTCAAAAGAAAAACTATATATTTCTTTATTTTACTTAACTTTCTTCGTTCTTGGCTGAGAACTTGCTTGTCGTTTTCTAAACGACCTAGTATTTGTTCACTAGGTGAAGAAGAAGAAGACGCCTCCGCCGAAGTATCGCCGCAGTACAACGAGGAGTAAATTGTCCGGATTACCTACGGTTATGATCAGCACTATCGTAGTTATCTTGCAAATTACTTTTGTAATAAACTTGTAAAAGCATTGTTGAAAAAGTTTCCTGTATAATAGCTACACTATATTTAATACCATGTATGCTCTTTGTATTTTCCATTTTGCTGATGACTACGGGCGACAATCGCGATTTTGGCGCATAGCCTGGGGATGTGTTTATGACGTCACCATTCCATCCGGGAAGCGGGACGTGGCACGTCTTTAAGTGGTGGCCGATACAGGTCAGCAAGAATAGGAAATCTAGGATAGAACATAGGTTCGGATAGAACATAGGTTCTAGAATTATAAGGAGCACCTCGAGTCCAAATCACACCATAGGAATGCCTGAGAAGAAAGTGTCAATAGTTAGTAGATGATTACCTCTTTTCTAACCAATTATTTAATCTTAGTAAAGGGATACTGATCCAAGGAATTCTTGGTGTAGATCATGTCCCGATTCGTACCTTTTGCAAGACTAGGTAATGACAGGCACAACCTGGACGAATATTATGCGTTTGTAAAAAAGATGTGGCGAGTGGCACCAAAAGGGATGATAGAGGCCTATGGGGTACATTACGAGCTGGAATATCCGGTGGTAACGGATGGATGAAAGAAAAGTATATTATAATACGGTACATTACTATGTCCTGATCAAGGCAGAACCCTCTGAAGGCCCAGAAACCGATCGCAACGGTACCTTGGAGGAATGGAAGCAGATGTACCCAGAGGCAAAAATCCATAACATAAGGCGAATGTGGATTTAGATCCCCAGGATGTGAAGGATGTGTAAATATAGAAATGTAAATAAGTATTAGATCCCTTGTTATGTAAAGGATGTAAAATAAGTATTAGATTCCCAATATGTAAGTAAAGTATGAATGTATGTAGTAGGGATGTAATGTATGAATGTATGTAGTAGGAGCATATTGTGCTGCCAATAAATAAAATATGCTTTTCCTATATTCTTGTATTCCTTGTAAGTAATTCTTACTTGAGGATATTATGAATGTAGGTATGGACCTGTTTATGCCAAGTTTGGAATGGTATGGGAGCGATTACACTCTGTACTTATACCAACGCTATGCAAGAATAATATGGAACGCACCCGATTGGTATGACGTTCATGTCTACCAAGTGTTTTATGTAATCATGCGTCCCATTATCAGAGACATCGAGGACGGAGCTTAAGTATATTTTGAAAATACAACCTACTGCCTGCATGTCCGAGATCCAAACCGCATCTACATCGGACTACATGGCTATGAGGGTACACTAGACGACTTTGAAAGACTCCATCCAGAGGTCGACATCCTCACTGATGAAAGGATCCTCATCGAGGCTATAGTATAAGAAAATCCTAACCATGTATATATAGTGAAGAAGGAGTCCTTCTCTTTTGTCTGCTGTATGGTATTTTGGAAATCAGCAGATATGTATATGAGTAGGGATAGGTAGGGATAGAATAGATTACTATATCACATTTTGGGAAGGTTGAGTGACATGAGTAGGCTAGGTGAGAAGGATGAGACAAATGTAAAGTTGGGAGTAGAAACAACATTTTGTATTACTCTCAGTATAATAAAATATATGGATTTGCTGTACACCTTGTTATAAATAAACATTGTGAGTCAAATATTCTCTAAGGATTGTGTCTTTTAATTTCAGGATATGGACAACCATGATCAACCAAACGATCCACCACCTCAAGCATCAACCGAACTAACCGTGGCTGATATGTTCCGTTTGTTTCAGCAACTATTGGAATCCAATAGTCAGCAGGCCAATGCTGCCCATGCAACAAATACCACGATATTAGAACAAATATAGATTTCCAATAATACCAAGGATAAAACCCGAAAGGAATTCAGGGATCTTAGGCCACCCAAGTTTAAGGGAACTGAAAATGCAATGGAAGCAGGTCAATGGCTGAGAACCATTGAAGGTCTGATGAAGGCTGCAAAAGTTAAACCCGAGGATATGGTACCAGCAATCCGCATCCAGCTGGAGGACATTGTTGGGTACTGGTGGAGTGCCGAATATCCAGAAGATTCTGACAAGGACATGTCATGGGCTGAATTTAAGAAGAAATTTGAAGAAACATTCTATCCTAAGTCAGCACGGATAGAATTAGAACGACAATTCAACTATCTGAAACAAGGAAGACGCACAGTTGATGAGTACACTGCAGAATTTTCTAGGCTTAGTCGATTTGCCCCTAACATGATAGCGGATGAAGAAACGAAAATATCCAAGTTCGTAGAAGGACTTGGGACCCAACTGAAAAGTAGGGTCGCATCTTATCGGTGCCAAACCTTTTTCGAGTCAACAGAAGCTGCTCGAGACCAAGAGAGAATACTAAAGGAAGAGCAACCTTTCCGGTCATCGCAACCTAAGAGAACCTTCAAGGAAGGGCATCCTCCAACAAGAATCATTGGCAGGGACCGCCTAAGCGTCCTCAGAATGGTAACCCGTATAGGTTCATTATTTGCAATTATTACCACAAACCAGGACACAAAATAAATGTATGTAGAAAAAGATTGGGGCTTTGTTTGAAATGTGGAGCAGAAAACCATCCAACCAATCAATGCCCTCAGTTGCCTGCAACTGGAGCAACCACACAAAGCTTCAATCAAGGATACCGACCTCCAGTTCAAGGAAACCAACCTCGACTTATGGTGCAGGCACCAACATCACAAGCAGGTATGGTTTATGGAAATCATCACAGGCCGCCCTATGCACCTCAGGCATATCAGTTTCAACAAGCACAACGGGCGGCTCAAGCCCAAAATAATAACAAGAAGAGGAATAGGCAAGGACAAGCGTTTATAATGGGAACTGAAGATACAATATCCCTGGAGAAGTAATTATAGGTACTATTTTGATTTCTGCGTATCCAGCATCAGTATTATTTGATTCCGGGGCTGCCCATTCATTTATAGCATCTTCTTTTATATCACAACGTGAAATAGAGTCACAATCTCTGCCTAAATCACTGAAAGTCCTCACCGGTAATGGAGTAGTAGAAGTCAGTCGGGTATGTAGTAGATATCCCATAAAATTGGATGGAGGAGCTTTTTGTACCCGGTTGCTCGTTTTTCCAACAAGCAACTATGATATAATATTGGGTATGGATTGGCTAACTGTAACATTAGCCAATATAGATTACGGTCAGAGGAAAATTTCCTTTCAACTTCCTGACGGAGAATTTTATGAATTTGTAAGAGACCAGAATGAATTCAATACAGAAGAACTAGAGAAATTTGAATTACCAGTACTGCTACAAGGAGTGGCAGATCAATCATTTCCAAGGGTAGTAGAAGAATTTAAGGACGTATTCCCAGAAGAATTGCCAGGGCTACCCCCAGATAGAGCTGTAGAATTCTTTATAGATTTAATACCTGGAGCTGCACCCATAGCCAAAAAGATATACCCGATGAACAAGGAGGAGCTAGCTGAGTTAAATAAACAGATAAAAGAATTATTATCCAAGGGATTTATTCAGCCTAGCGCTTCGCCATGGGGTGCACCAGTGTTATTTGTGAAAAAGAAGGATGGTACCCTACGCCTAGTGATTGATTATAAGGCCTTGAATGAGGTTACCATCAAGAATAAATATCCCTTACCTAGGATCGATCAACCATTTGATCATTTAGGGGAGGCAAGGGTATTTTCAAAAATTGATTTGAGATCCGGATATCATCAAGTGAAGGTAAAGAAGGAAGATATTCCAAAGACTGCATTTAGAACTCGGTATGGGCATTACGAATTCTTAGTTATGCCATTCGGGTTAACAAATGCACCAGCTATATTTATGGACCTGATGAACCGAGTATTTTATCAATATCTGGATAAATTTGTGATTGTATTCATTGATGACATTCTTATATACTCCAAAAGTGAAGAGGAGCATGAAAAACACTTAAGGATAGTGCTGCAAACTCTGCGGGAGGAACAATTATATGTCAAGCTTAGTAAATGTGAATTTTGGCTGGACCAAATACCATTTCTAGGGCATATTGTCAGCGGAGAAGGTATCTCGGTAGATCCAAAGAAAGTGGAAGCAGTTAAGTCTTGGCCGACCCCTAAGTCCGTAGCAGAAATAAGAAGTTTCTTAGGACTGGCTGGTTATTACTGAAGATTCGTAGAGAATTTTTCAAGAATTGCAGAACCTTTAACCCGTCTTACCCGAAAGGAAGAAAAGTTTAACTGGACGGAGAAATGTCAAGCAGCATTTGACGAATTAAAGGAAAGTTTAATTTTAGCCCCAATACTGGCATTACCATCTGGTTCGGGTGGATATGAGATATATAGTGATGCATCAGGAAAGGGTCTAGGATGTGAACTGATGCAGCACGGAAGAGTCATAACATATGCATCCCGACAATTAAAGACACATGAAAGGAATTATCCAACTCATGATCTCGAACTTGCAGCGGTGGTATTCCCGCTCAAGTTATGGAGACACTATTTATACGGAGAAAGAATCAAAATATACACAGATCACAAGAGCTTAAAGTATGTCTTCACGCAAAAGGAGATTAATATGAGACAAAGAAGATGGTTGGAGTTACTGAAAGACTTTGATATGGAGCTAACATATCACCCAGGCAAGGCTAATAAGGTGGCTGATGCCTTAAGTAGAAGGCCCGAAACTTTCTTTATGAATACACCCAAGAAAATCCTTGAGGATTTGAGGAAAATGGGAATTGAAGTAATATGCCCGATAACCGAAGGGATATGGCAAAACTTACAAGTACAATCCTCCTTAATAGATAGAATTAAGGAAGCCCAACAAAGTGATTTAAAACTTAGAAAATTTGGAAACAAACAGAAGCAGGGCTCCAGACCGGGATAAGGAAGCATCCGGACGGATCGCTAAGATTCGAAAATCGACTATGTGTGCCCAGTGAAGATTTAAGGACAGAGGTTATGTCAGAAGCCCACAACTCACAATATTCCATTCATCCGGGCAACACTAGAATGTATAAAGATTTGCAATAAACGTTTTGGTGGCAAGGAATGAAGAGAGAAGTTGCCAGATTTGTATCCAAATGTCTCGTATGTCAACAAGTGAAATTAGAGCATCAAAGGACAGCAGGACTTCTTCCGCCATTGCCCATACCCGAATGGAAGTGGGAGCATCTCACAATGGATTTTGTGACAGGATTGCCTAGGACCCAAAGGAGTAATAATGCTATTTGGGTCATTGTAGATAGACTTACTAAGTCCGCTCGTTTCCTACCCTTTCGAGTTGGACAGTCAACAGAGGTACTGGCAGAAATGTACATGAAACAGATTGTCAGTCAGCATGGAGTGCCAGTGAGTATAGTATCGGATAGAGATACCCGATTCACTTCGTACTTCTGGAAAAGCTTACAAGAAAATCTTGGCACTCAACTGAAATTTAGCTCTGCCTACCATCCCCAAACAGACGGCCAGTCTGAAAGAACCATTCAGACCCTAGAAGACATGCTGAGGGCTTGTATTTTAGATTTTGGAGGAGCATGGGATGATCATCTACAATTGGTAGAATTTTCATATAACAACAGTTACCATGATAGCATCAAAATGGCTCCTTTTGAAGCACTATATGGTAGAAAGTGCAGATCGCCGATATGTTGGACCGACATAGGAGAGAGACAATTACTGGGACCAGAACTAGTAACACAAATTGTGGATATAGTCAAATCAATAAGAAGTCACCTGCAAGCAGCCCAGGATAGACAGAAGATGTGGGCAGATAAGCATCAAAGAATACTAGAGTTTCAACCTGGAGAGCATGTGTTTCTGAAGATTTCACCAACTAAGGGGACCATCAGATTCGGGACCAGAGAAAAACTTAGTCCGAGATACATTGGACCCTTCGACATATTAGAGAAAGTAGGAAATGTATCATATCGTCTTGCCTTACCACCAACGCTAGAGGGAGTCCACAATATATCCCATGTTTTCCAGTTACGAAGATATGTGTCGGATCCGAGCCATATACTCGACCATTCAGAAATTATCGTTGGACCTACACTACGGATAGAACAGAAACCCGTTGGGATCTTAGATCGAAGGGAGAAGGTACTCCGCAATTGGATCATCCCATTAGTACGAGTCGCTTGGAGCAAGAATTCTCCTGGAGATTCAACTTGGGAGAAAGAAGAAGACATGCAGAGGCAATATCCGTATCTATTCCCTAAGCCAGGTTAGCAATCAATTGTTGTGCTAGTTATTTCAAATTTCGAGGACGGAATTTTTCTAAGGGGAGTAGACTTGTCATAATCTTATTATTTATTATTATTATTATTATTATTATTAATTATTTTCAAAAAAAAGGAAAAGAGAATTTTCCATGGCGTGACACATGTCATGCCATGTAAGTGTCCCTAAAACCCTAACCCTAAAGGGCCAAGTGTCCCTAAAACCTAACCCTAATGGACCAAGTATCCCTAAACCCTAACCCTAGGAGGGGGTTGTGTGTCCCATAATTTAATTGGGAGGGGGGACACCTCACCACCTCTTCCCCTCTATATAAATCCCCCTCCACACACAAACACTCACCTCCTCTTCCCCTCTATATAAATTCCCACCCCCCACACACACAAACACTCACCACCACCACCCTAACTACTACTGCTGCTACTGCTGTTAGCTGCCGCCGCCGCCAGCCGCCCGCCGCCGCCAGCCGCCCGCCGCCGCCAGCCGCCCGCCGTCGCCCCTCCGGTCACCTCCACCACTCCATCTTCTTCATTTCCTTCCTCTTCCTCCTCCTTCCATTCTACTTCCAAACCCAAGGTAAATTTTTTTTTATTCCCTTCTCTCAATTCCTTCAAATTTCCAAATTCTAGGTTAGGTTTTACTAATAACATCCAATTGTGAACTTTGATTGGGTTTAATTTAGGAATTGTGAAGGAAAGTCTAGGTCATCTCAAACCCAAGGCAAGTCCTCTTTCCCTCTTCCTCTTTCTTTAGGAATGCTCCATTTTGACTCTTTAAGATTAATTTTGAACATGTATAGGTTTATTTATAAATCTAAAATTACAAATTAGATGTCAATTTCTTTATTCATAAGATCATAATATGGAATTATAACTTAAGATGATTCCTCTACTTATTGTTTAACTTTAAATTCTGAAATTTTGATACTATTTAACTAATTTGAGATCTCTAAAACTTTTGAAATTTCTGTTTTCTAGTAAAAATTCAATTTTGATAAACATAGATAAAGGAATTAAAATTGTTATACTTAGACACTGGAATAATTATATGTGACGTAACACGGATAAGTTTATATGCATTTGGACACAAATAATACTTGAAGGAAGGAACCGATTGTGGACATGAATTATCTGGACTTGAATTTTCTATGAACAAATTGAACACATGTGGACATATGGGACTCTCCAAAGGTAAGTCTGACATACGAATAGGAACTGAACAACTGGACCGCACACCGGAAAGGTAAAAAGTACAAGGACCTTGTATTTCCCTACTTATAAATAAGTGCTCAATTTTGTGTATTTATAATTAGAAATAAATCTCGTTTCTACATTTTCCTGCTTCATGCACCTTCAAGAATTGATAATGGGTATGGAAGGGTTTTGTTTTGATTTGGTTTTGCATACTATCTACATGACATATATATATATATTATATTATATATATATATATATATATATATATATATATATATATATATATATATATATATATATATATATATATATATATATATATATATATATATATATATATATATAAACATTGTCATTTTAAGCCTTTGTATATTAACTATTATAATTTGGATAAACATTAAGTATTGCTCTATTCTGATAAACTGAAAAACAATTCGCAAGCCGCAACTCGATTAAAGTGCTAAAGGAAAGGTAAACATTGCTTGCTCAGGTAAGAGTCTCAAGTTCCTTTTTGTTCCTTTCGTATAACTGCGTGGTCAGGTGTTGAGGTTTGCTCCACCGAAGGGGTCGGCGAGCCCATTTTATTTACTGCATGGTCCGGTGTTGAGGTTTGCTCCACCGAAGGGGTCGACGAACCCGAATTTTTTATATATATATCTTTGTTAAATTTTGGGGTTCCTAAATACAAAGGAGACTCTGCCAAAATTTTTGGAAAATTTAGAAGATAGACAAATTTCTGACTTTCGGAATTTTTAGAAAATTTCTTATCTAGGAAACATTGGGCGGGGAGAACAACTGAATATCCCTAGATATCCCGTAACATAATAACAAAAGCTGATCAGTATTTCGGAAATCTCGTGAATCAGTACATCTATTTTTAAATAGAGGGTACTAGCCCAAGGGAGGCTCGGGAATCTCGAAAATCAATGCATCTATTTTGACAGTAACATCAAATAGATGGTTTTAGCCCAAGGGAGGCTCGGAATTCACAGCATGATCCCAGGTCAACAGGATTGTTTACGGGAAATATTTAGAGGATTATTCAGAGTATTGTTCTTAAAACTGTATTGCATTAAATTCCATTTTTTTTCTTTCTCCAGAAACAACTCTGCCTATTATAGGTAGGCAGCTTTCCTGTTTGCTCAAGGGAAGCAAATCCTACTAAAAGCTCAAGGGAAGCTCGAAAATCTTATTATTCATGGAGTAGGACAATGTTTACATTCTTTGATTTACTAAAGCAAATATATATATATATATATATAGGAAAATTCTACAATACATCCGCTGGAAATGGATGTATCGATACATCCGAAATCTGGACCGTTGGATGTTAATCCAATGGTTCAGGTTTAATTCAGATAAAATAATACATGATACATCATTTAATGCTGATTTAGACTTTTGACCTGTTGGTAACTTGCTTTAGCAGGTCATTCTTCACTTTAATTTTTTCAATGAACACCCTAAAATAACTCATATTTACTCTCTCAAAAGTCCATCCAATTTAATCTGAACCTTTTATTTTTTTTGGGTTACAGGCCATGGTAGTCGTGGTGGTGCTGGTGGTGGTGGAAAGAGAAACGGAGATGAAGAAGGAAATAAGAAACGGTTCGGATCGCGTCGAACGTCGTCGAGCACCCCTAGAACAACGAGGACTACCAGCTGCGCCGAGAAGAATCGGTCCGCTTCGCGTCGGACGTCGTCGAGACCTCCTCGAACAAGGAGAAGTACCAGCGGCGCCGCTAAAATTTTACTGCCCATGCCATTGTCTGAAATTTTATTTTTCATTTAACAATTTAATATTTTGTTAATAAAGCTACATGTCATGGTGGTGGTGGTGAACTGAGAAAACCTACTTTTGAGGTCGGGCGGATTATTTTTTAACTTTTCTAAAGATAATATTTTCGAGGAGAATATTTTTTTGGACAAAAAATGGCCATTCTCTTTGCTTTTAACACTTAGAATGGTACATTTAGGACGGAGAATGGTACATTTAGGACGGAGAATACGGCGAATGGCCATTCTCTTTGCTTTTGATGTGGCGAATGGACGGTGAATACGGCGAATGGACGGAGAATGACCATTCTCTTTGCTTTTAATATGGCGAACGGACGGTGAATACGGCCAATGGACTGATAATGACCTTTCTCTTTGCTTTTAATACGGCGAATGGACGGAGAATGGTACATTTAGGACGGAGAATGGACAGAGAATACGAAGAATGGCCATTCTCTTTGCTTTAATACGGCGAATGGACGGTGAATACGGCAAATGGACGGAGAATGGCCATTCTTTTTGCTTTCAAGAAGGAACATGGCCTTTCTCTTTGCTTTTAATACGGCGAATGGACGGAGAATGGTACATTTAGGACGGAGAATGGTACATTAAGGAAGCCTACAAAAGCTCGTTCTCTCAAATCTCTTCTTTGTGTAAATTAAATCCAAGGAGGACACAATCCCTAATTTTAGTTATTGCTTAGCAGAGTCTGCTTAGTTGTTGTAAAATTGTGGTGTTGCTTCTGTGACACTTTTATCTTTAATCTCATGTTTTCTATGAATGTCTTCTGTTTGATTTTGATTTAGTAATCTTTCCGTATTTAGTTTTTTTGTTTCATCTAACAATTTAATATTTTTTTTATAAATCTACAGGGCATGGTGGTGGTGGAAGGAGAAACGGAGATGAAGAAGAAAAGAAGTAGAAGTTCCGGTTCGCGGTGGACTTCGTCGAGTTCCTCAATCAAGCGGAATTAAACCTCTTATAGAGTTCCTTAATTAGAGTTGATCACGATAACCTTTTGTAATTTTCAAACGGATAGTAGAATCTTCCTCGAGCCCTCCTCAATCAAACGGCTAGTAGAATCTTCCTCGAGCCCTCCTTAATCAAACGGCTAGTAGATTGTTTGCTAGTCTCGAAATTTATTTGTCTTTCCATCTTCCTCACTTTTTGTACTTCTCTCTTGCTATATATACAATAGTTTTCTTGTTTCATAGTACTATTATTCATTCTGAAATACATAGAATAGTTTTCTGAAATACAATAGTTTTCTTGTTCTCAAGATGTCTACTCGTGCGGGGGAAAATGTAGAAGACGTAGAAGATTGGATGCCAAATCCAAATGAAACCTTCATTCCGCGTTTGTTGCGCAAGATTGAAGAACATCTGGCGACGATTTCAGCTGATGTTGCAAAGATAAAAATTGAAAAATTAAGTTATCTCGGCGTTTGGATAAGATTGAAGAATCTCCAGCTTTGAAGCAGGCATCTTCATCTAGAGCATTTAATAATGTGAAGGTGGTTTCCGTTGAATCTTCTTCCGAAGAGGAGGACGTGGAGCTACAGTCTCGTAGTAAAGGATTGGATCGATATCTCGCATTGGAAGCTATAGAAGAAGAAGAAACTGTCTTTAGCAGTCCTTCTAAAAGAATGCGTATAAATATAAATCCGGTCACACCATCCAAAAATTTAATAAGTGGTTCAACCTCGAAGCCTAGCAATTGTACTAGTGTTTCTTCGAGATATTACGACTATATTTTTGCAGATGATAGAGATGACGAGTAAGTAATATGAGTTTTGATTTTATTCCAACAGTTTTTTTCTCCTAATTTATTCATTTCTTTTCTTAGTGAAATAATATCATCTTGCAACAAAACCTATGTGTCTCGGTGGGAGATGAAGACCTTAGCTCCTTTAATGAGAATTACCAATGGGGTATGTATAGATAGTATATTTCTTCTTAGATGCCATCTATGTTTACTTCGATTCCATCGCTGATATTTTTAATATTTTATTCAGATTATAAGTATTGTCTCTGCTATTCTCACCGCGGAGGAACGGAAAAGAACCTCCAATAAAGCTAAAGTATGGTTTTTACCAATAAGGATGTCGGTGAGTGAGCATTTTATTCTTCAATGCATATGCATTAACAATTTTCTCGTTTGTTTGTCCTTTTTAATGTATTAATTGATGTGAATGTAGAAAGCCACGTTACCTCCATCCGTCAAAAAGCCTTATGAAATATGGAAGAAGTATAAATACTTTCAGGATTACATGGGATCTTTAAGCACTTGTAAAGATGTATTAATGTATTTATGTTTAATTATTAATCCTAATTTTCTAAAAATTTACTAATTTGTTTTACCTAATTATCCTGATTCAGATATACATACCCATTCATTTGGGCGAACACTATACTCTTGCAAGAGTTGTGTTTAAAAACAGGACTGTTGAAATTTGGGACTCACTTGCATCTGAAGATGATCCGATTCAAAGCAGAACAGTTATAAAAGAAATAGTAAGCTCATATTCATCAATTTTTATGAATTGGGTACAAGAATACGCATTATACTAATACATATTTGTTTTCTGGTAATTGTAGCTTTCAAATTTGGATATCTTTCTCCAAGAAAAGATTTTGAAGCTGAGAGATGCTAGGTTCAGCTTTTCTACTTTTGCAATAAAACGTCCTTCTTATGTTCCCCGCCAAGGCAATTTACTTGATTGTGGAATTTTTTTAATTGCATTCATGAAAGACCGATGTAGCCTGGACTACCGTTCTATCGATGTAAGTATGAAAATATGTCGTCAAAAACTTCAACTTTTTAGAGCAATATTTTTGATGTTATGTTTGTTATATGCAGTTTGATGCGGAAAAGGAAAAACGCATAGTTGCTGAATGGATTACAACTTCAGAGCACAATGAAGAGCTAAATAAGAAGTCCAAACTGGTTGAATATGGAAGACGATGATTTTTTTCCTTCTTCTTTTATATTTAATGTATGGAAAGCCCTAATGTATTATGTTCATTTGTTTTGTTGAGTTGTAATGACATTTTTGCCAAACGGCTTCAATTCTTTTTGATTAAGCAGAAAAGAGTCTTTTGCACTTCCATCGAATGACATTTTTGCCCTTCTAATTAATTCAAAACACCCCCGAACCCTTTTTTTAAAAAAAGAAAAGGGAAAAGAAAAAACCGTTTCGGAGCTTCCTCTTCTTCCATATTCCAGTCTGTACTCAAACCTAGGTCATTCTCCTCCAAAATCTTCAAACCTTCCTCCCTATTCGCAATATTCATACCATGTCAGCATCAGCGACAGAATCATCACCGACAGCATTACCAAATAGAGAAGATGCACCAGTTACAGAAAATCCAAAAGCGACAGACGGAGAACAACGGAAACCCTATTCTAAGAAAGTTGCAAAAAAGAAAAAGGAAAAAGTTGCTAAACAAAAAGAAGTGCAAGAAGAAGTGCAAACAGAAGGTATAACTTTGATTTTATGTTCGCAAATTCTGTATATATTTCAAGGAAAATGACATTCTCCGTCATAAAACGCATTTGAATGTTAAATTCTATTCGCCGTTTAATTTGGAACGGATAATGTCATTCTCCGTCTAACTTGAAACGGAGAATGCCGTTCCCAGTGTTAAAACCCATAAGAATGGCCATTCTCCGACCTAATTTTTGGTTTTTTTTTTTGTTTCGCAGAAAGAAAATCTGTCCGGAATAAGGATTCAAGACTTTTCCGTTCTACCTTCAAGCCAATGCTAAATCTTATGGAGGAGGTCAATCGAGATGCTGGCCGTTTACCTGAGCCAGTTAT
Source organism: Iris pallida (assembly GCA_029216955.1). Lineage (NCBI taxonomy): Eukaryota > Viridiplantae > Streptophyta > Magnoliopsida > Asparagales > Iridaceae > Iris > Iris pallida. The sequence continues at coordinate 1,709,266 of JANAVB010003999.1, forward strand.
TGGTTCCTTGAAGAATACCGGTTTCTGGAATTTTGTCGAGGTTTTCTACCAAAACAGAGTCCACGTCTCCGAAATGGCCAAGGTAACGGAAGGGCTTGAGAATTTAATTGCAAGTTACACAGAAGAAGAAGATGGCTTCGGGTGCTTTGAATTGAGCACCAATGTTAAAATCGCGCCAAGCGTCAAGGATATGGCAGTCATATTCGGTCTACCGCTGAATGAAGAAAGCGTTGATGATATTTCTTACAGAAGATTGCTAAAGGAAAAACAACAGCAGCCCACACCCCCAGCATCATTGAGCCTGTACAGAGATCATTTCACAAGATTGCTGGCTAATACTAAGGGCAAACACTCAGAAGTCACGAATAAGGAAGTGAGAGACAAGTTCTTTGAATTGTTACGACGGCTTCGTGGCGGAGATAACGCTGTTAATCCAGATGATTTGGCCAAGCTAATAATCTTCCACTTGTGCCAAACTGTATTCTTCACAAAGTCTGGCGGTTCAAATTTGCCGTACAAATTCTTGGCCTTGGTAGACAGTGTGGACGTGATCAAGAGTATATGCTGGCCAAGGTTAATCCTGGCATATGTAATGGATAGCTTAAAGAGGAGTAGAAGCAAAACTGAATAGGGGGATTACTCAATGGCTTTCCACAAATTGGAAGGTTGCACAATATACTTCCTCTATTGGTTTGCAGAACATAGTAAATTTGTGGAAAGGAAGTTCGCCCCAATTCCTGATTACCCAAGATTTTTCACATGGAATGGGTACGATATCTCAAACTTCCTCAAGGCCGAATATCACAACAAAATGAGATCGAAGATGATATTGGAAGATCTGGTTATACCTGTTGGGGAAGAAGAAGGGCACAAAGAAGAGGAGCCACCTATAGAAGAAGTTGAAAAAGAGGGAGAGGAAGAACACCAAGAAGCAGGTGGGAATAATTTTGATGAACAACGGATAACACCGCATCATGAAATGGGCGCTGTGATGGACGACTCAGCAAAGGAATTGGAGGATTTGAGAAGACATCATTCTGATATTCTTGCGCAGAATGAAGAACTGAAAGAAAAGTTGAAAGAGATGGAGGCACAAGGAGCGCAGTTACGTGCAGCCAACTTTGAGAATGCCATACTCAAAGAAAAGCTGAAAGTGCTCCAGACAGAAGAAGAGCAACAACGTGCAGTCAACGTTGTGATGGAGGGCTCTGTGCATGAACTGGAGGATTTGAGAAGACATCATTCTGATATTCTTGCGCAGAATGAAGAACTCAAAGAAAAGTTGAAAGAGCTCGAGGCACAAGAATCACAACAACGTACAGTCAACGTTCTGATGGAGGGCTCTGTGCATGAACTGGAGGATTTGAGAAAGCAGAATTCTGTTCTTAAAGCGCAGAATGAAGAACTCAAAGATAATTTAAAAGAGATGGAGGCACAAGGAGCGCAGTTACGTGCAGCCAACCTTGAGAACGAGAAACTCAAAGAAAAGCTAAAAGAGCTCGAGGCACAAGAATCACAACAACGTGCAGTCAACGTTCTGATGGAGGGCTCTGTGCATGAACTGGAGGATTTGAGAAAGCAGAATTCTGTTCTTAAATCAGATCTACATGCACAAGGTAAAATCTTTTCTATTTCAAATTTCTGATTTGTAATCTTCCAGGAGAATGACTATTCTCCGTGTACTATAACACGAAGAATAGTCATTCTCCGTGTTATTTGGAACGGATAATTGCTATTCTCTATCATGTCGATACTGGAACTGGTTATTCTCCGTGTAATTCCAAACGGAGAATTCTATTCTCCGTATTATATTATACGGAGAATGTCATTCTCCGTGTTAGGTTCACATCATACATTTTATTGTTGTTTGTTTTATTTCAGTGCAAACAACCAAACAACTCAGAGAAACAAATGAAAGGCTCGTTGAGGAGAAAAGGGAGCTTCAAAATAAAGTTGAATCATTTAAGATTGAAGCCAATGAAAAGGATTGCAAAATTAAAGATCTCGAAGCCATGGCTAAAATACTTCAGAATGAGGAGTTACAAGCTGCTGCTGAACCTGCTGCTCCAAGAGAAGTCAGAAGAAGAGGAGGATCGGGGGAAAAGAGGTTAAAAAAAAGCAATACAGTTGGAGAGGCTAATAAAAAGCGGAAGGTTAATGACGCTACGAAATCCCGAGAAGACGCCAAAATGGCTGAATTAAAGAAGAACCACGTCATACTAAGGGAATGCGATGAACTCTTACTTTGGAAACATGCGGATGAAGAGCTGAAGAAACAATACATCGACATCGTAATTCCCAGAAAGAATTCTCCAAAGTATGTATTCTGAACCCTTTTTTTCGTTCGTTTTTTCTAGACTTTTTTCACAATTATGTAATGAGAATCTATTATTATTAATTAAATCTAAAGTAAATTTATGTGCAGTGATATTGTATACGAATTTTATCCGGAAAAGGGTGAAAATGGAGTTTCAGTCGAGCTGTCGGCAGTAGACATGCAAGACATACTCAACTATGACGACATGGAGGCTAGCATACTAGACATAATAATAATAAAGCTGAGAGAAATTCAACGCAGTAAAAGGTGTGCCCCGTCTAGTTCGAAGGAGGTACCATTGATCCAGAAAAAAAAGCCGGGGGCCCAATCACATAAGTGGTCTGCATTCATGACGGCCCACACATTGGTAAGTATTCAAACAAAAAATCCATATTCATGTGTACACCGATGAAAAATGACAGAAAAAAAATTACTCATGATATTGTGTATTATTTTTGGGAAACAACAGACCGTCATTCAACGTGTCAATGAAGAAACCGCAAAACCCGGCGCCTATGAAGACATCCAAAAAATAGAAGACTTCGTCATGGGTTTGGAGGACGACATAGAGTTGTTATTCATCCCACTTTTTAATGCAACCATCAAACACTATACTCTGCTCACATTCAACTTTATCTCCTACGACTGGACACACTACAACTCCTTGTTGCAAACCACGTACGATACGTGCAAGGTGGATGCAGAATTAATGAAGAAAACCTTAGAGCCTATCGTCAGGAGAAAAGTTGATATGATGAGGGAGAGATGCCCGGCAAAGAAGGAGTATGAGAGCAAAGTGCTGAATTGTTCTCTAAATTGCCCACAACAACGGGCACCCAACTGCCTCTTGTACACAGCGTATTATATGAATAGGTTGACGACTCCTCCCTTCGAAATACCGGGAGGAAATGACAATGAAACTCACCAGAAGATTACAAAGATGAGGTTGTCATGGGCTAAGGAGTTGCTTTCAAGCAAATATGTAAATTGATCCTAGCAATGACATTGTAAAACAACAATGTAATTATGATGTAATTGGGCAAGAAACTTCTGTCTTTTATAAGCTCTGCTTTTATAATATAATCATTTTTGAATTACATTTACATCGTCGAAACCACGAAAAGTTTGACTTTTATTTACATATGAAACAACTCGAACTCATGCGCCAAAAGGGCAGTGGGTTCCTTAGCCTCAGGAGTCTATCTGTTCGACATGTTCTTTGTTGAAGAAGTGTGGCCTTGCATGGTGCTCTCCCTCAAAACAAAATTCCTTGAGGCAGTGGGTTCCTTTGCCTCAGTGAGTTCCTTTGTACGGAGGATGCACGATGAAGTGACTTGCCTCAAGGAGTCATGCTACGGTTCCTATGCTCTGACCATGCACGATCAATAGCATCTACCACGCGGACACGAACTGAAAGACGACAGAGAGCAACACTCCTTGACAGTCGAAGCTTTCAATTGGATTACTTGAAGCAAAATACTTCATCGTGCATCGTCAGAGGTGTGTTGTTCTCAAGGAATTCAATTGAAGTCCGCGTCGTATTCATCGTGCATCGTCAGAGCATAGAAACCGTTGCATGACTCCTTGAGGCAAGTCACTTCATCGTGCATCCTCCGTGCAAAGGAACTCACTGAGGCAAAGGAACCCACTGCATCAAGGAATTTTGTTTTGAGGGAGAGCACCATGCAAGGCCACACTTCTACAACAAGGAACATGTCAAACAGATAGACTCCTGAGGCTAAGGAACCCCCTGCCCTTTTGAATTTTGTTAACTTGTGGCAGAGCACCGTGCAAAGCCATACTTGTTCAACAAGGAACATGTCGAACAGATAGACTCCAGGCAGCAAAGGAACACCGTGCATAGTCCGAGCCAATCAACGTGCGGGCGCTTCGACAGAGCGTGGGTTGGCAATAATTCCAAACCCACGCACATGTCAGTCTTCTGAAGGACTTCACCACCAAAGCTTCTTCGAACGGGGAGATCGACAACCAAGAGGAAAGAGTCTTGCCAAGGTGGAGGATCGGTAGAGTCCATCGCCGCAAGAAAAGCTAAGTGAGATGAGAACAAACTCTCTCTACACTACTGGCATTTATAGGCATGGAACAACTCGGACTCATGCGCCAAAAAGGCAGCCACTTCGAATTCTGCCCCTGCTCAATTAAAGCTAAGTAAGACTGGAACAATTAATTTCCTTCAATACCAATGCCATTAATACCAATGAATATGCCCCTTCGAATTCTGCCAACTTTCATACCCCATACTGTATCAAAGTTTTTTCTTTAAACAGTAGGTGTGCTCGTAGCAGTGATCTTAGTAGGTTCATCTTTCCTAATAGCATAATCTATGTCCATGCACCCTAATTGAAGGAGAACTCTCTCCTTCCAAATCTTAAAGTTGTCTCCCCCAAGTTCAGGAACCTCACAGTGAATATCAGAGATACTAGGTAAAATTGCACAAAAGATTACAAGTTTATTAATATATAAGACTTTTAAAAAAAAAAATCATGTTTTACCAATATAAAAACATGCAATAAAATGAATCTGATTTTCATTAAAAATTGCCTGTGGGCTAAAATTCCAATTCAATCAGATTAATTAACTTACAAAAAAAGTATAAATAAAACAAAATATTGTTATAGTCAAGATTTGAACCAATGACATCTTGAATACAAGTCTAGCAGTGTAACCACGATACCACAATAGCATTCTCCGTGTTTTATTAAACGAAGAATAACATTCTCCGTTTTGAATTAAACGGAGAATAGCTTCACAGTGTTAAAAACAAATTAGAATGTTCATTCTCCGTTTTAAATTGAAACGGAGAATATCATTCTCCGTTTTAAAATAAAACGGAGAATATCATTCTCTGTTTTAAATTAAAACGGAGAATGACATTTGCCACATAAGAATGACATTGTAAAACAGCAATGTAATTATGATGTAATTGGGCAAGGAACTTCTGTCTTTGATAAGCTCTGCTTTTATAATATAATCATTTTTGAATTACATTTACATTGTCAAAACCACGAAAAGTTTGACTTTTATTTACATATGAAACAACTCGAACTCATGCGCCAAAAGGGCAGTCATTTTTATAATAAGATCTCCCAAATTATGCCATTTATTGGCAAAATTTAACAACTCGAACTCATGCGCCAAGCTGCAGTCACTTTTATTGTCATTAATACCAATAAACCTGCCATTTATATGCCATTAATACCAATGAATTCTTCCATTTATATGCCATTTATTCCTAATGAATCTGCCTCTAGGGGTGTAAACGGGCCGGACGGACACGGACAGTCCACTGTCCGTGTTCGGTCCGAAAATGAAAATGAGTTCGGACGGACGGACACGGACAGTCCACTGTTCGAGTTCGGGCCGGACGGACACGGACAACCACTGTTCGTTAATTCAATCGGACGGTCCGCGGACAAATGAAATATATTACCAAAAGCTATTATTTTATCAAGATACCATGATAGTTGGTACAAAAAATCAAGTTGAAAGAAAATACAATTGAAGGTTATAGAACACAACAAACAATAGTAAAAGGTTAACAAAAATCAAGATCGAACAACAAAAAATTGATGCAAAACCAAAATAATATGACATAATTGATGCAAAACCAAAATGAGTCTCCACTATCGGACAGTTCGCGGACAAATTCGGACCGGACATGGATATGACCGTGTCCGATTCCGATTTTTAAACGGACCAAAAAAAATGTCCAAGTTATGTTCGTTAATCAATCGGACGGTCCACGGTCGAACCATTTATCGAGCCGGACACGTACGGACAACGGACTACTTTGTCCATTTTACACCCCTATCTGCCCCTTCGGATTATATTCTCCGTTTTAGTTGGAACGGAGAATGCTATTCTCCGTTTACTTGAAACGGAGAATAAGTTTCCCGTTTAAATTAAATCGTTTGAGTATTCTATTCACCGTTTATGTCAGCTCTTCTGTCTTTTATAATAAAATTATTTTTGAGTTACATTTACATTGTGATAACCACGAAAAGTCTGAATTTTTGAGTTACATGTACATTATGAAAGTCTGAAATACTACATAAAATACTACATCAAGAAAAAAGTCAAATGTGAACTACGTGAGGGCATCGCAGAGCAATGGAACTCCTTGAGGAAAAGGAATTCCTTGAGGCGGTGAGTTCCTTTGCCTCAGTGAGTTCCTTTGCTCAGAGGATGCACGATGAAGTGGCTTGCCTCAAGGAGTCATCCAACGGTTCCTATGCTCTGACGATGCACGATGAATAACATCTACCACACGGACAAGAACTAAAAGACGGCAGAGAACAACACTCCTTAACAAATGAAGCTTTCAATTGAATTCCTTGAGGCAAATCACTTCATCGTGCATCGTCAGAGCAATGGAACTCCCTGAACAAAGGAACTCCCTGCATAGTCAGAGCAATGGAACTCCATGAACAAAGGAACTCCGTGCATCGTCAGAGCGAATCAAAGTGCGAGCGCAATAAATCCAAACTTCACTGCCTCAAGGAATTCCTTGAGGCAGAGCACGTGAATGAAGAAACTTCTTCAACAAGGAACATGTAGAAGAAATAGACTCCTGGCTGGCGCTTCGACAGAGCGTAGAACGATAATAATCTTCAAACTCATGCACATCTCAGTCTTCTGAAGGACTTCACCACCGTGCATCGTCGGACCAATGGAACACGTTGAAGATATGAACTCCTGGTGGCAAAGGAACACCGTGCATAGTCCGAGATAATCAACGTACGGGCGCTTCGACAGAGCGTGGGTTGGCAATAAATCCAAACCCAGGCACATGTCAGTCTTCTGAAGGACTTCACCACCAAAGCTTCTTCGAACGAGGAGATAGACAACCAAGAGGAAAGAGTCTTGCCAAGGCGGGGGATTGGTAGAGTCCATCGCCACAAGAAAAGCTAAGTGAGATGAAAACAAACTCTCTCTACACTACTGGCATTTATAGGCATGGAACAACTCGGACTCATACGCCAAAAAGGCAGCCACTTCGAATTCAATTCAATTAATTTCCATCAATACCAATGCATCTGCCCCTTCTCAATTAAAGCTAAGTAAGACTAGAACAAACCCTTCCAACTACCATCTATATGCCATTAATACCAATGAATCTGCCCCTTCGAATTCTGCCAACTTTAATACCCCCTACTGTATCATAATGTAAATTAGGAAGACTACCCTTTGGTCTTCCTAAACTAATTAAGAAATACGAAAATACGTGCAAGGCACGTGCACATATGCTAGTATATATATACATAAATTTTAATAGGGCCCACAAAACTCTTTTCTAACAAAACTCTTTTGAAAGTTTTGATACCCCGATGTATGACATGTGGTCCCCTCTTGCTTTGTAAAACGTGTAATCATATATATATACACATTAATTTTTGAGATGGCCCACATGTCATACATAGGTGCCTGTATCAAAGTTTTTTCCCTTTTAAATGGGCCCCATAATTAACTTACAAAAAAAAGTATAAATAAAACAAAATTTTGTTATAGTCAAGATTTGAACCAATGACCTCTTGAATACAAGTCTAGCAGTGTAACCATGACACCACAATAGCATTCTCCATGTTTTATTAAACGGAGAATAACATTCTCCGTTTTGAATTAAACGGAGAATAGCATTCAAAGTGTTAAAAACAAATTAGAACGTTCATTCTCCGTGTCATTTGAAACGGAGAATGTTATTCTCCGTTTTGAACTGCACGGAGAATATATTTTCTCCATTTTTAATGTACTACGTTTTGAAATTGGAATTTAATGTTCTCCATTTTTATCTATTTGTCTTCTTAAACTTTTGCATTGGAGAACATACTTTTTTATCTAATTGTCTCGTGTGAATGACATCTTGCCACATAAGAAAGACATTATCTTAAGTCAACGACGTTTCATTTTATTCCATTTGCTCTTTTTCACTATTTCGCTTTCGTACTTTACAATTACGATAATCGTGACCCGTTTTTTTACAAAATCTACATATTCTAGCCTTCGGGATAGATTGACTTTCTGTAGGCTGGCTTGATTTCCCTTGAGAAGGCCTTCCTTTTGTTGCTACCGGATTTGGCTCTTTTAAAGCTTCATGCACTCCTTCAACTACATCAGCTACCATTTGTTCTTCTTCGCCAATATCGGACACCATTCCTTTCAACTCCATCAGAACAGACGACATCAACTCCGTTCCCCTCTCTTGAACTTTGCTTGATTTTTTACAATTGTATGTAAACAGATTAACTTGTTCATTAATAGCACCATACCTTCTGCTCTCAATAATGTCTGGGTGGATGAATCTTCTTTCTGAGCCAGGTCCGGAGAGATAACTCTCTTTGCAATCCTTGAGCCAACGAGATTTTATCAAGTTCTTTGGAATATCTCCAATTTGTAATCTCTTCATTGCTGCAAAAATATGCCTACAAGGAATCCCCTTGGTCTCCATCCACATGCATTCACATGTTATGATGTTGTCGGCCGAAAAAAATGTAACCTTACGGTTGACACCGTTTGGCGACAAATACTTTTGGACAGTGCAAACTTCTCTCCCTCTTACGATGTGATGATGGGGAACAATATATGAATCAGAACGTGTGATTTCCTTCCTTACATCTATAAATACCGTTTTAGTGTAAATTGCGGCAAATTTACCTTCTATTACGGCCATGCTAGTTTGATTCACAACTGGTGTTGAGAATTTATCATTGACATGCTTACCCACATGGCCGTAACGTAAGGCCGCCAAATCGTGGTCACAATTTTGAAGGGCCTTCTAAAGTGGCAGCTTCTCATTCAAAAACCTTTTCAGAAAAGCGTTCATAGATTCACATCTATTTGTTGCTGTAGAACCGCCAAAATAATTACCACGTAGGAATGTGTCCGCCCATCGCTCCCTCGTTCTGTACAATGCAGTGGTCCACTCATTGTTTTCTAAATTATAATCTGTTAGCATCTGCTGCCAACGGTTTTCAAATTCTTCGACTGAATAGTACCTATTTAGAAAACATGGACATTAACTAAAGTTGTCATATTGTAACAACAACATACTTCAAAGTAAAGTAGCAAGTGTGCTATGTACCTTTTAATCAGAAGACTCAGTTTATTGTGAAAACTCTCGGTGTACATTTTTGGCAGCA